>APFE030748425.1:0-80709 GCA_000404065.3 Pinus taeda
TATTTTGTTTGAATTTGCACCTTGGTATTAAATTCATAAACAATGTTTAAATAAATGGAAAATAAAAAATTATCGGCGATGTTCAAATAAAAGGAAAATAAAAATTATTAGTTTACGACGAGTTATCAATAATAATATTAATTCCTTATTTATTATATTTAATAAACTAACAAATTATAAAATATTTTATTTAATAAAATTATAACAGATTATAATATATATGTATTTGGCATAATTGTTTGATTTGTGATAAGTTATTAATGGTGTAACATTCTCTCTCGATTTTTTTTAATTTTCTAGGTTAATGCGAGGTGTTACATTTAATTGACCTTATTTCCAAAGTCTTATTATGGAAAAGAAGTTACAAAATTTATTCTTTCTCAAAGTATGTGGAACACAATTTGGATAATACCATCACATCCAACTCATCAAGATTTTCCCGGGAATATAAAATTTGCCTCAATTTGACTCTTGGATAATTTATGCCCACTTGAAGTTTGAGTCCTTAACCCTTTCCACAACAGCAAGGATCGGCACATGGAAAACCAAGTGCCTACGCGATCATGCCACATCTCCCATAAGTATCATGGCTTCCACCACACATTGTGTCATTGTGCCATCACGCCATACTTATTCAAAAGTTTTTTCTTTAAGACCTCCATGTTGCAACAAACACCTTTGCATTAGTTATCAAGGAATTCCTCGTCTAGTGGCCCCATTAGTTTGTGGCTTTTGTCAACACATTGCCATGTTATGAGAAGGCACAAAAAAAATTGTGAGAGAATGTATCCCCATGGTGATGTGGCCCTAGCCATGTCAACCTTACATATGTGCCACATGACACTCATAACCACATAATGACACAAAACTGTTGCCATGTGTCAAGTTGATTCAACTGAATTTGTATCCAAAAACACTCATTCTAGTTGCCATGTGTCACATGATGAGTATGCCCCATCAACATCCTTTCCACGTCATTTATGCACATCCTTTGGTTTCATACATGGCATTCAATGTAGCCTTACATAGTCTATGTGGCGTTGACCACCTCAACATAAGACAATGGGTCCCATAAGGTTTCATTGCTTCATGCAATTAATGAATCTATGTTATAATCGTTTTGGTACTTAAGTGTAGTTTTCTAGTCATGCGACATTCTACATTTTTTTCCCCAAGATCGACATTTTGAGTTAACAAAACTCAAAATGCAGCTTCAGGAACTTTTAGATAAAGGGTACATTCACCTGAGTGTATCTCCTTGGGGAGCCCCTCTACTATTTGTTCGAAAGAAAGACATGACCTTAAGGCTATGTGTCAACTATCATCAGCTAAATAAACTTACCGTCAAAATTAGGTACCCTTTACCTTATATTGATGATTTATTTGATCAAGTGCAAGGGGCCAACATATTCTCAAAGATTGATCTAAGGTCTGATTACCACCAAATTAGAATAAAGGATGAAGGCATTTGCAAAACCGCGTTTCGAACTCATTATGGTCATTACGAGTTCGTAGTGCTACCTTTCAGCCTTACGAATGCCTCAACCACTTTCATGAGCCTGATGCATGCCATTTTTCAACCCTTTCTAGATAAATTTGCATTGATTTTTATTGACGATATATTAATTTATTTAAAAAATCAGGAGGAGCATGAGAATAACTTGAGAATAGTCTTGCAGATTTTGCGAGACAATCAGCTATACGATAAGCATAAAAAGTCTAGTTTTTATAAATATCAGATTCAGTACTTAGGCCATGTTATATTAGCTGCTAGAATAGTGGTAGATCCAAAAAATATCAAAACTAGAATGGAATGGACAACTCTGAAAAATGTTGTTGAGATTAGATCCCTTTTGGGCCTAGAAGGTTATTATCACTGATTCATTAAAGGCTTTTCAAAAATAGCTTTTCCTATGACCTTGCTACAAAAAAAGGGGTGTGCCTTTCACTGGACAACGAATTGGAAAGAAAATTTTGAGCTGTTAAAGTAATTACTTACCACTGCACTGGTGCTAAAGGTAGTAGATTCGAAAAAATCATTTGTGGTATGCACAAATGCAATTAAAGATGGTGTCAGTGGTTTATTAACTGAAGAAGGGAAGGTCATAGCTTATGAATCACGTAAAATGAAAGACTATGAGCAGCGATACTCTGCATATGATCTGGAGTTAAGCACAGTAGTGCATGCACTTAAAATGTGGTGACACTACCTCTTAGGAAATAAATTTCTATTATTAACCGATCATAGTTGCCTAACAAATTTCTTTAACTAGTCTAGTTTAAAAGCTTTGTAGGCTAGGTGGACCACATTCTTGAGCAAATTTGACTTCGAAATGAAACACCTTATAGGAAAAGAGAATCAAGTGGCTGATGCATTCAGAAGGAAAATGCATTGTGTCTACAAAATACAATTCAGTCAAATACAATCTAACCTTCCTGAAATCATCAGGGGGGCATCCCTCAATGACCCTGAATACACATTCCTTTGGCAACAAGAAGCAGAGGATCAAAACAGGGGGAAACAATTTGATTATGTTATAAACTTTGACAAATTGGTAACATTCAAAAACAAGATTTATGTTCCCAACCAAAATTTTGTCAAACAATTGTTACTAGATGAATTTCACAGGAAGCCTTATGTCGCTCACCCAAGATACCAGAAAGTTTTGACATCCATCAGGAAAAGTTATTTCTAGCTAGGTTTAAGTAATGTTGTGGAATACTTATCCAAGTGTTTAGAATGTCAGTTGGTGAAGGCAGAGCATAAGTATCCCACTAGTTTATTACAATCGTTACCCATTCCCTAGTGGAAATGGGAGACGATCACTCTAGATTTCATTATAGGTCTACCTCGCACTAAGAAGCAGCATGACTCAATTATGGTGGTAGTGGACAAGCTAGGAAAACTGCCTATTTCATACCTATGAAATCCACCTACAAGACTATAGAAATCACAGATATATTCATGAGGGAAATGTTTTGATTACATGGGTTACCCAGGGTAGTAATATCTGACAGGGATTTAAAATTTACATCCACATTTTGGAAAACCCTCTTTGTTGGGTTAGGTACTCAAATTCAATTTAGTACTACCTACCATCCACATACAGATGGCTAGACCACGAGTGAATGAATTCCTCAAAGACATGTTGACGATGTTCGTTCTGCAACAACTACACAATTGGGAGGACTACCCCCAACTGGCAGAGTTCACCTATATTAATGGCCATCATGAATCATTGGGCATGAGCCCTTTTGAGGTGTTGTATGGAAGAAATTGTTGGGTACCCAAAGATTGGAATATCTCGGTTAATAAGTTAGCATTAGGTCCTGATATGTTAGCTGAAATGGAGGCTAGAGTGAAAATGGTCGGCCATAACTTAAAAATTTGCTCAGGATAGGCAAAACATTTATGAAGATAAAAAAGGACTCGTAAAGAATTTTAGTTGGGGGATCATGTTTTTTTGAAATTTAAACCCTAGAAAAAAACTTTACAGTGGAAGGGTTGTGCCAAACTGGCACGCAGGTAGTGTGGACCATTCCAAATACTAGAACAAATTGGAACAATTTCATATAGATTAGCACTCCTCAACCACATTCGAGTCCACAATGTCTTCCATGTATCTTTTCTAAAAAAATATGTATACAACCCTCAACATATATTTAACTATGAAAATATACAGGTAATCAAACAATTGAATAGGTAACATTGAATTGCTGATTTGGTACAATTCTAACAACAAATTGTAAATTGTGCAGGTAGAACCAGAGGGAGAGTTTCTGGCAGAGCCTCTTTGTATTCTTTACCGGAGAGAAATCACCTTGTGGAAGCGAGCCATCATCCAGGTTAAAGTGCAATGGAAGAACTTTGGCCTAGAAGGGGCTACTTGGGAAGAAGAGGAGACCATGCAGAAAGGCTATCTGACATTATTTTCTTGAAAGAACACCAGAGATGGTTTTCCTCATAAGCGGGGAAACTTTAACACCTTCTGTTGCACAAATATATATTTTGTTTTTACCAAGTTTTACACAAAACTTCAGAAACTTTTATTTTTTCTTCACATAATAGTTAAATAATTGAGGCTAGAAAAGCGAGAACATTATGATATTTTTGTTTAAGAAAATTAAATATTTTTGTTAAGAAAACTGAATGAAAATAGTTACATAACTCCTTGGACAGTTAGAAATAGTTGCCATATCTCTTCCCCAAAAGGAAGGGGAAAATAAATAGGAGGGGTTTCTTAGATTTTCTTCCTTGGGTTGGGGGCAAAAGGAACCAGCGGGAAACAAAACTATGGAAAACAGTCGAACTGGTATGTGACTTGAGGCCGGACAATAGTCTTGAAGCCCAAGATACTAGACTGTGTATGTCTAGTGACTATTAGGAGTAGGAGGTGCTTGGAGGGGGACATTGGACATAATTTCTAGGTCCATGGCTATGTGGTGAAACCTTCCAAAAAAATAGAAAGTATTTATACAGTTCTAAAACAATCATAAACAGATAAGTGAACGACTCTATGCTTATTATTTAATTCCTAGGAAGGCATTATTTTTTTAATCGGGAACATAAAATCATTGTTATAGCTAAATCTTGAAGTATATTCTGATGTATTAAGAATGGGAAAGTAGTAAGTATATTCTACATTTTATTAGGATTTTATTCTCTTGGTTGAGTTAACGCATTGATACAATCTATTAAACAAATGACTGAAAATATTGATACAATTAATTTCATTCTAAACTTTAATTGTTCTTTCATATGAGCATTAGATAAAAAACACACTTTTGTCTCAAGAAATAACAGAGAAAACAAATCTCAAAATCCCTGGAAGATAATTCCTTCTCTTTGCAAATATGAGATTATAGTCATAAAACTAAGTTGAAAAATAACTAGGAACAACAACTATCTAAGAATAGAACCATAAATCATAACGCATAAATCGGATGGAAAACTATTGCTACATTTAAACATCATTGAAATCCATTCAACATACAAAGGGCAACAATCAGTTCAATCTATCATACCGTTATTCTATTCAATTATCATTCAAAATGTTGAACACATATATAATCATGACAAAGTAGTTATGGGCCATTTCGGATCTCCACCCAGTCCAGAAGGAAGGACCGAAAGCCAACCGGCCCACATCAACAAAGTTTTAAATGAAAACATTGAAACATTAAACTTCAAATAAACTCAAATAATAGAAACAATATCTTGAGTACAACATTATAATTTATAAACCATTCTATGTCATAATTATAAATTATACATTGAGGATATCACGCAGCTAAAATGAGCACCCATAAACAACCTTAAATGTAAATAGCGAAGTTGGCCATCAAGGTAACCATTGAAGGAAGCTATAAACTATTTTTACGCTGTGAAGGTTGGTCGAGTTGTGATCCAAAATGGATTTTGGATAGACTCCTAAGTCTAAGTGTTCCTCACTGAAGAAAATGAAAGTCGAAGGAAGTTCCTAGAAATAGTCGCATTATAGAGATCTTTTCATTTTGATTCCACTGCAACTTGAATGAGCAAAAATGAACTTAGGATGCAAAAGTTATGGCAGAAAGAAGATGCCCTTTGTTCCTTGGAAAAAGAGGCAAATCTTCAAAAAAATGACCTAAAAGGATTTATGAAGAAAAATCGCATAGGAGGGGGTCAAAGGCGGACTTAAGCAAAAAGGGGAAGTAGCCCCAATTGCCGACCCCTGACATATCAGGTCAAAGGTAGGCTTGTGTGTATATAACCTAAGGTGATACCCGATCCAATGCAATATCGCGATCGCCGATATTGGTGGATCACAATCGGCGATGGTATAAGGTAGAGGACGAACCCACGAGCCAAGCGATGTTGTGATTGCCGAAATCGGTAGATCACTGTCAGTGATGCCATGGAATTAAGGCGAGACCCGAGCCGTGTGACTTGTGATAAAGTCAGATCCGACGTGTCTTATAGGCACGAAACACAAAGGAGCATGTCCGATGCAATATATAACCAACACGAAAGGTTTTATACATGTAAATATATATAATTTGAGTTCCGTAAAGGTAGGTTTTCGACGGGCCTCAAGTGGAAAATGGTTTTAGGCTGGCTGTGCCCAATCCCACACACTTGTCGACACGTGGCCGACGAAGGAGAGAGGAAAACCCCCTTTTCAGGGGGGTAACCTTCGTGCTCCTAAGTCGCCCAAAATTGGATATTGACTATTGGATTAGCGATCCTACAGATCAATGGTGGAGATTGCAACAACAACCAAAGGTGGACCTAATGTGATTTTGGGGCAATTGCGATAATATTTTGAAGTTCGATAAAGTGGATTTTGTCGGGTTTCTGAAGGTTTTCCCGTGTATTTGGGATTTTTCCCAATACACTAGTGCGATGCGATATAATGCCTAATGGTGGAGCTGATAGGGATTTAGGGGTGATTGAATGGGATTTAACTTCCGGAAATCACGCCCCATAGTGTATTTTGCGAGCCTTCCCTATGTAAGGGGATTTTCTCCATTTTTCGATTTTTGCCTATGAAGGGCCCCGATTCCTACTATAACCGCTCCTGATCACCATGCCACAGGGAAAAAGGCGCTTTTACAGGAAATGGTGCCTTGTGAATTGATCGAGATGCAGAGGGACAATGAATCGTAGAGAAACAACAAGGGAAGCCAAAAAACCGAGGAAGATGCCTCAAAAGAGCTAGAGAGCACAATTGAGAGTACATGAGGAAGAAACTAGTAGGAGACTAAGCCAAAGCAGGAAGATTAGGTGAAAGAGAGCAACGCAGAAAGGGAAGGCAAAAAGAATGTAGAGCTAATGTGCAGAATAGCCGAGCGGAGTAACTTGGGAATCAGGAAAAGGGCTTGAGAGTTGTCATTTGCAGAGAGCTAGAGCGAGAGTCGAGGGCCAAAGTGCTGAGAGCTTCAGAGCCAGGGAGAGATGGTTTTCTGAGTCCATTGTTTCCGTGTAAAACAGTGGAGTTGAGCCAAGAGTTTGTAAAAGGACTTTGCCATAATCCCAGAGAGCCTAGTCGAGTTGAATAGAGCTCAAGGAGATGTAGCCCATGAGGTTTGAATGGAATCCTCATTAAATTGTTGTTGTATGTGTTTGTTTCACTGCTGCAATTATTTAAATCAGTTTATGAAAATCAATTCACAACACATAAATAGTTCTAAAACAGACACAAGCGTACACCTATATTGTCAAGCACATATTAAATTATGCATTGGTTAATCAATAAAGTTTGGTAATATTTAAAGCTTTGGAAGTGGGAGAGGTTCTTGTAAGTTAGAAAATAAACCTAAGTGCCCCATTCTCAGGTCAAGTTGGAAGCCAGCAAACCCTCTCATCTACTAAAACTATCAAAAAACCCCTCACTACTTTCAACAGTAGACCAAACAAACGAAGTAAAATTCCCCTTTTCAATGTCGTCAGACGATTTCACCTTAGACCAACTTGAAGACGCACAAGATGAGTATGATGTTGGGATGCCTTCCATAGCTACGCTTCGAGAAAGGCACTGGACAAAGGGTTTAACTACAAGGGAAAACCAGGGGATTAAACCTTTAAATTCGTAAACAATTCTTAAACTAGATTTAAGACTAGAAACATTAAAGTTCCTTCTTACCTGAGAAAGAGTTATTCCAAGTGATGGAGAGCCAAAGGCATGTTATCACCATTGGATAAGTTAACCCTCTCTACAGGAAAAACAAAAGAAAGAATAGAGGATTTCTCGATGCAAACCTGAAGCCTTACCTCGAAGGAAAGGTCATCCTCCTACTTGTGATTCAGTTGGAGGAATGAGGTAGCACTCAAAGAGCATGCCTGCAACATAAGTAATCTTTAGTAGCTTTTCGTTCGAAGAAAGGAAATCAAAACTGAGTTCAAATTTTAGTTGAGAACCCTTACAATCTTACCTAGGAGCTCGCCTAAGGATGACAAAACGTGGAGGTTCAGTGCTGGCATGGTGTCCGTAGCGAGCTTGAACATATTCATAGAATCACCGTAGTCCCTATCGACCTTAACAGAGTTGTAGAGCCATAATACTCGAAAAATGTCGCAACCAAATGAGAAATGGACGATTTTGACAGATGAAGGAGAGGCTTAGGGTTAGCAAGGAGTGTTGGAACCGTCAGATCCATCCACCATGGATCTTACGATGGAAAGACCTTCCATTAAATGCTCTGGACCTTTGGCAGCAAGTCGAGCTATTAGCAATTAAGTTGAACCTCAAGTGACAACACCACATCACAACATGCCCTGGGTTCTGTAATTTCCATGGTTCTCGAGTAAGTGCTTGGTGGGATAGAACCAACGACTCATGTAGCTTGTCGTACATCCATAATTAACTTTTTAATAACCCTTTCCAATCAAGTTGAAATCTTTCCAAATATATGTTTGGACTTTACAGTCAAATAAATGCAAGAGATTAGAATAATATCCAGCAATACGTTAAGTGATATTAAAATAAAGATAAAAAAATCATATGGTATAGAGATGAGTGTTACAAATGCAATTTTTTTAGTAAGTTAATGCAAGTAACATTTATCACCCTAATATTTATGCTCAGTACATGTCAATTAAGAATTTATTAAAAAAAATAACGAGAATTTTTGGAGTCAACAATTCGTTAAAAAACAATGACCTCAGAATTAAAATGAGGATTTCATAAGAAGTAGGAATTTAGATATTAGAGAAAGTAATCAATGCAAATCAAAATGTTATCGACCAATAAATTATAAAAAATATAAGAAGAAAAAAGGTCCAAAACCAATGTACCTTATGTAGGATACATTTGGATCATGCATATTATAAAGATGATGGTATTACAAAAGAAACTAATCCAAGATGACATCAATATGACAAATTAATAGAAGATCTTATTATATTGAAGTATAGTTAAGGGGTGAACTGTTATGATTTTCCAAATGACAATAGTATAACCATGTGACATAATTAGACAAAGGAATCAAAGTGTTATGTACTCTCATAGTTTTACAATTAGACTTTATCACTTTATATCACCAGTTATTCCAACTTTAATGAATAAGCATTCATGAAAATGTATTACAATTCATAATAAAAAATGAGGTTTTCTCATAAATATGTTTTCTAAGACAAAACATTTTTAAGAGGAATGTAATATATATCTATATATACATAGATATATATATATATATATAAGAGAAATAACAATAAGAATAAATTGGTACATCCTAATTTTAGGACATGGTTTAGGTAAGTGATATGATTTTTCTACCATCATAATCATGATAACTACTTAATTTATTTATATAGTCTAACTTTACATTGTATTATAAACTTTTAGTTTATTCATATTAGATTTTTTTGAGTGACTTTCATGTTTTTCTTCTACTATGTTTTTTAAATTTTTCCTTGATAAATGATTTTTATCCATTTTACATATCTTTAACAGTAACTTTATTATTCTTATTAAACTCAAGTCTCTTTTTTTCTTTTCCCAACTTTTTAAAATGGTTGGAACTTTTAAATTACCGCCAAAGTCAAATGAAAATATTACCCTAACCTTACTCTCCTCCTTTTCCCCTTTTAGTTGTGCATGTATAGTCATTAGATACTGTGTAGCTTGAATCTATATACTTCATATCATATGGATGTTTTAACGTGTGATTTTACTAAAAGTTGGGAATGAAACATTGCTAAAATGATATATAACTAAACCAATAAATAATAATTTAAATACCTCTTGCAGTAGCAATATTAGTTTATACCATGACAAATTGTTAGTTCCAATATTTGCAGAAATTTATAAATAAATCATTATATTACAGGTTAGTAAGCTTACATATAAATATTCGTTCTCATTTCTTTCCCAAGAAGTTATTGTGTGAGTAGTATCCACATAAGAATGAAACTATTTTCATTATTCCCTATTGTTTTTCTATGGTGTGCTTTTACCAACAGTACATTTAGATATTGTTAAAACAAACATATAACTAAATTAATGTATAATCTAGATTAAGTTGTTAATTTCAATATCTAAATTTATAAAAATAAATTCTTACATTACATGTAAATGGGTTTACGATAATCATAATTTCTCATTTATTTCTTCATAGCTTATTGTGCGGATAACATTCATAAAGAATAAGTATAGATGCAAGAGGTAAAATACAAGTACCAATTCCTCCAGGCTCCTTAGATTACCGATAGAATGTGGTAGCGTTTCCAAGCAAAAGCTGTCTAAAAACCATAATTTTCAAATTGCTTATGTTTCCAATAGCACCTGGTAATTCTTTCAAGTCAAATACCAAATAAAATCTTTGTAAGGATCGTTGATATGTAAGTTGGGGAGGCTATACTTTAATATTCCCATAAGAGAAGTTTTCAAGTGTGGTGATATTCCCAGGGCTTCACTTAAGATGGTCAATTGATCACAACAAGCCAAATCCAAAAAATTTAAATGTATTAAATTTCTGGGATAGAGCAAGTTAAAGTGCATGGATGCACTTTGGGTTGAGGAAGTTACATGGAAGATGGTTGATAAGATGCAAGAACAATAACTAGTTTCCAATTATAGCTGAATTCATCAAGGGAATGTGAATCCCTTGAGAGATAATATGTGCAGGTGTTCAATTATAGGGCCACATTTTGGGTATAGCAGGGCAATGTAATTGGTATATTGTTATATTTATTAGTTCACTAACAACTGTGTGTTTATGACAGTATGATGCAGGGAATTGCATGGCAAGAGAGACTTCCATGAGATATTGAAGAAGGTTTAGGCTGAGATTTTATTTAGGAACACTTGGAAGCACTGAGAACTCATGGGGATTGAGTCAGGGTGTCTGTTGAAAGTTTTGCGCTTTCGATGTTTTATGATTTATTTATGCTTGTTTTATGGTTTTGATTGTGACTAGTGCATGGCCATGCCACTTTGTTTGTGGTGTTGTATTGTTGTTTGGATTTCTATGATTTTCATCTTGTTTTCTTGTTCTTTCCTTCTATCCTTTGAGGGTCTTCGGAATTGGTTGGGGAAAGAGGAAATCTAATGGAGAATAGGGAGAGATGAGTGAACCCAATAGGTAATGTAAGACATGGATGAATCCCGATGCATGAATAAATGGCGGTTGAAGGTAATAATATGATAGATAGCTGGGATGGCATGACAAGGTTCCTGGTTTATGAGGAATCAAGTGGGAAGAGTATCCTTCTAAGATCTATGATTTTGGTGTCATATGTATATGATTTTGATATTATGTGTTTATAGCTATGCCTATGCTTGTGTTATGAACAAGGAATGTTGAATGATACATTAGTGGAATGAAAGCACCGTAATCTGTGGCATGCTAGGATAAGCATAGATAGTTGAAGAAACCACAAACCCAAGATTCTTGTTTTGGATGCATGCAGTGAGGCGTGGGAAATACTGGGATCATTCTTATGGAAGAATGATTGATTTATGTAGGTGAATGACATGAAAAGGTTATTGGTTTATGAGGAACCAAGTGGGAAGATTAACCCTATAAGATCTAGATTTTGGTATCATATGTATACGATTTTGATATTATGTGTTTATAACTATGCCTATGTTTGTGTTATGAACAGGGAGTGTTGAATGATAAATTAGCATAATGAAAGCACTGTAATCTATGGCATTCTAAGATAAGCATAGATAGTTGAAGAAACCACAAACCCAAGATTTTGGTTTTGGATGCACGCAGTGAGGCATGGGAAAGACATTAGAGGCAACGTTTCCTAGTAGAGATGGTGTGGTCTCTGGATGTGCAATACTACTGTTGTGTACATTTTGTAATGTGCCATGTGTATTGTGTACGTTTTGTGTTGTAATATGCGTAATCGTTGTGTTGTGACATGTGTATTCATTGTGTCGTATCATGTGTATGCATGTTCATTGTGTTGTATCATGTGTATGGGTTGTGTTGCACACTGTGTGTAACCACCCTCCTCCCACATTTACCCAAGTTAACCGGTCCGCTGGGGTAAACATGTGATGAGAGGCTACTATGATGTGATTCAACTCCCCATGTATAGTTAAGGAAGTGGAACTGACAAAACAAAACCATTATGACCTTCCACACATGCTACAGAACCTTAACGAGATAACCAACCCTCCCAGATGACCAACCCATGAGAAAAATTGATGTTTCACTGATCTCGACACCCAATTTCTCCCATGAAAAGCCATGCATGTGACTGAGGCCTTCCAGTAGCTCCCACAGAAAGGCATTCCAGTGACTGTGGAATTTTTAAGCTAGTTCTAAGTGAGCGACCCAAGATTCTGTGCCACCTTTTCAGGGCCAGGACTCATGCCACTTCCCATAACTTCATGAAAACTTCAAAAATGATAAATAACATTAAAACGTGATCACTAATGTAGAAATTTGATTAATGACTTGACTGGACCCATACTAGCCATGATAGGAATTTCATCAAACATATCACAAATATGTAATTTATAGGTCATAACAACAGATTTGAGCATAATGGTCTCATACTTATCTGAGATTCGTAAGGAAGCATTGATGCCTTATCACAATAGTTGCATTATCATCTCTTAGGTCATATATTCGTTGATCATTCTTTTGCTAATCAAAACATTATGAGAGCCATACATCAAGTCTATCATAAAACATATTCATAACCAACATATAACCAACATAAATAACAAGGATATGACAACCATAAGAATCATATATGAACAAGCACATTTACACATGAAATACCAAGGATAAGGAACTCTTATTAATGAATTCATAATCCAACCAGGTTTGGGACTTCCTCAAATCACTTGACCATAGATTGGATGAACCAATTCTTTCTTTCAGCCCATCGCCCCCGTGCCATATTCCAAGCATGAACGTGAGATCTAATGAAACAATTCAAACAAAACCAAAACAGGGCTTCCAGAGGCCAAATCACCTCAACCCTCAACTAGTGATTCCACCTCATGGTTGGAAATCACTAAACATCACTATATCGGTTTTTACCCAAGCTGTCCAGGGCTCTAGAGTGTTTGTTCCAACGAGGGCTTCCAGGACTAGTAACTCAACCCACAATTGTTGTTGAGATTCCAGAGAGTTTATCCAACCAAGTATTCCAGAACTAGTAACTCAACCCACTAAGGGCTTCTAGAGCGCTTGTCCAACCAAGGCTTCTAGGACTAGTAACTCAACCCAAGCTATTATAGGGCTTCCATAGTGTTTGTCCAACCAAGGATTCCAGGAACTAGTAACTCAACCCACAACCATAAGGAACATGAGAACCAACTAGAAAAAAATAGGAAATACACCCACAACACCATGGTTATACATGAAACGGAAAGACTAAGAAAAACTATTGTCAATAAAGGAAATCCTCCATGCCAATGATATATCATGACCAAGAAACCACATGCATGCCAAAACTAGCAAGGAAATCATACATGCAACTTGGTACCTATATGCAAAACCTATTGTAGTTGTTGATTCCGATGTCCTCTTACACTTCCCTGTTCTTCCTTGTGCCTTCTCGCTCCAATCCTAAGTATGCCACACTGATCCAAGAGTTCTCCAAGAAAAATCTAAGTGTCTAACAGTATGAGAGAGAGAGTAGAATAGAGAGCTCCAAGCTAAAACTGACAAAAAATTGCCAACTAATCCTCAAAAGCCTTTTTAATAATGAGGCCTCTAATTTCTTCAATTTTCCATTAATTTCCTTCATTTTTCCTCCTCACATGTAACCCGTGACCTTTCACCTTCATTTTCTCTTATTTTCCATTATTTTCATAAATAAAATGGCAATAAATTCCTCATGCTTTCCAAAGCCTTTTACATTTCCTTTGCCAATTTCCATAGCCATTAATTAATCACAAGTGATCCCCATCACATATGTTTTCTCCTAACATTTAGCTTGGAGTATGTGTCCTATGACTATGGTTATTACTTTATTACTTGTATTTTTTACTAAGGTTGTTACAGAACCTTCCCCCTTAGGGGAACACCGTCCTCGGTGTTCAATGACACTTACAAATAGCAAGGCTGTTGAAAAAAAAATTATACTGCCCATGGAGCTTTATAAATTAACTCGATACAGTATTTACAATTAACACCCTACTGAGAAGAAATCCAACATGAGAAACATAACAACATGACAACCATAATGACATGACACCCATACCGCTTATTGGAGCTTTATAACACAATTCATGGCGGTATTTACATCCATATACATATATACATATGCCAAAACATCACATCAAATCATATGCCAAAATCATTCACTCAATCAACGAATAGAGAAGGATACATAGCCCACATTTGATTTGCCAGCTCCCATGTAGTTTCATCGAGCCCAAAGTGGTTCCATTGCACTTTAAGCTACTCGATTGCTTGCTTCCAGAGCATGAGAATATTTCTCTGCAAAATACACTGAGGTTTCGGCTGGAATTCTCCTTTTGATTCCACTTGCAATACAAACCGGTCAATCACATGATCAACATATTTAGCATATTTCTTAAGAAATGACACATGGAAAACATCATGGACTTTCACTGTCAAAGGTAGTGCAAGTCGATAGATTATTGGTCCAATGCTTTCAAGAATTTTGAAAGGTCCGCAAAACCGAGCTGCCATCTTGGCATGTGATCCAATCCTCAAGGATCTTTTCTTGGGGTTGATGCACAAGTACACCTGTTCCCCAACCTGAAACTCCTTAAAAATCTTATTCTGATCTACATAACTTTTCTCTCTGTCCTGTGTTGCCTTCAGATTCTTCTTGATTACTTGCATTTCCTATTCCATCTTTGCCAACATGTTGGTCCCATCAACAACCTGTTAACTGGATCACTCCAACTCATGGGAGTATTACAACTCTGCCGATATAGTACCTCAAATAGACTCATCCTCAAAGACTCCTGGTACCCATTATTGTAAGCAAACTCAACTAGTGGAAGATACTCTTCCCACCTCCACTGTTCATGTATCACATACATCCTCAACACGTCATCCAATATCCTGTTGACTCTCTCTATCTATCCATCTGTTTGTGAATGATAAGTTGTATTAAAGGCCAACTCTGTACCCAAACCAACAAATAACTCTTTCTAGAATCTAGAAGTGAACTTGGAATTCTTGTCTAACACAATCTTCTTCAAGACACCATGCAACCTCACTACATCTCTGATGAAGACTTGTGCTACATCATTGTTATCACAAAAAATGATGAACTAGCCATTTCTAACTAGGTGGACCGAAATACACCATGTAGGATTAATTTTACCATAGTAAAATCACTTTCACCATGGGAAATAATTTAGTAAACCATTTTTATTAAATTATTTTTGATTAAAATTAAAAAGCCCCATGAGGATAATTGAATAAATTGTTATTTATCTAATTTTCTCTAGGAATAATTATTAAATAATTTTTGATAATTATTCCTTATCACATTTAACCAAATCACGGAGGAATAATTAAATAAATCACTATTTATTGATTATTCCATATTCTATTATTGGAATAATTGTTAAATCGTTGTTTAATATTTATTTCAATTTCACACCATTCTTAATCCTCGTGAAATAATTAATATATCATTTTATTTGTTAATTATTTATAAATAAAGATATTTGACTATTTTGAATATCTTTTCCCTCTCCAAAAGATATAATAAAGTATTTCTAACTGTTAGATCTTGATTTGGTCAATATTATTTTATTAATCTCCATTTTCTAAATCAACCCAATACTTTGTTATAAATAAGATGGTTTTCCATTCATCCTTCACCATGATCATTATCATCGTCAAAACTATTGTCTTTTCACATTGCAGCTCCCATTTCAGTTCTATACATTATTTTGGGTTTTTCACATATTGAGAGAGAGAACTGATTAGTGAAGCACCAAGGACATCAAAGGACACATCCCACAAAGGGGAATTTTCATACCCTATTGTAGATTTCCTTCACTAGGTGTTATCAATAAATATTATTATTCATTTAAAATTCTTTCCATATTGGGTTATTACATTGGATTTCTATTGATGTTTGCTATCTAGATCACACATATATTTTTATTGCAGGTTTTTCTCATTTTATTATTGCATATTTGAAGCGTAAACAACAACCACAAATTGTTGTTAGGGTCACTTGTTACTAGTGACTTAAATGAATTGGTACACCTTCCAAGATATTTCATACTAACAAATGACGACTCCAGTGGGTCTTTAGCTACATTTGTCATTAACAAATAACGACTCCACTGAGGTAGTAATTCAGTTCCTAGGTGACTGAAGTTTTAGTAAATTTTAGGATTTTCTGCAACTATTCATAGCCTCTCAATTTCTATTTATCATTTTTTTTTTGGTCAAATTTTCAAATTCTGGTGTTTTTTTGGTTCTTTCCACAGGTCACAAGTACTAGCCGAGCAAGAGATGACAAAATATGTGCGAGATTTACTGACCAAGAGTCCTAGGAGAAAAATACACATTTTAGTCCCAAATTTGCATTCCAGAGCGCACTTTTTGGCCAAATATCTGTGTTTTCCACTGTTTCCAAGTCATTACTTGTGTTTTGAATTTTTTTCGAGAATTTTTTTTTTTTGACATTGTCGAGAGTGATGTGGGTGTACTGGGAAGGGTTTATTATCTCTATTTCAGTCTTCACTAGGCCTAGATTCTCGAGGTTTTTCTCTTTGATGAAGGAAAAACCCCCCTAGGGTTTAGAGTACACCTCCACATTTTTAGGAAGCAATTGTTTGGGTGAGGAGTCTAAGGTTTCAACATTTTTAGTCACTGGTTTTCAGAGTTTAATCCATTATTTTACAACACTTTTGGATAGGTTCATTTCACCTTTTCTCCCTTTAGAGTTTGGGTTTTTCCTTTCCTCCTTAAGATCCCCTTGAGCATCCTAGGTTTTAGAACTTCATACCTATTCTTTACAACGTTTGTCACCTATGGTTTTTGCTGGTTATCTGCACCATTTACATCAGATTAGTGCCTCTAGGTCTTAGTCCCTTTGACATTAGATCTTTTAGGCCTTTTATGTGTCTTTGAGTATCTTGTTTGCTTTCTCTTGCTTAGTTTTTTGGGTGGGGTTTCATGTGCTTGATTTTTTGTTTATTTTTATATCCCTTTTAGCATTTTTTACAACATTTCAAAAATTTATTTTCAACATCACATTGCATCATAAAACATTCTCAATTAACTCATCCAATTGAAACATCATTTTCACACACTCACACCCTAAGCGAACGTGAGATTGGTTAACATTGTCAAGCCTAGACTTGAAACACTACACCTTAATAATTCAACACACATATATTAATCCCACTTGTGCACCAGGGCTAAATAATCTATGTATTTTAGGTGTAGGATCAGTCGGATAGGCTTCCAATAACACCCATCGATCACTTACATTGAGACATAGAAGTTGACATATTAGGGAGCTTAAAATCCTTCACCATCCCACTATCCAAAGAAGGAGTGCGTTAGAAACCTGATTTAGAGGGGGTTAGTTTTGGATATACTGAGAGGGAGGGGGTGAATCAGTATTTCTTTTTAATTGTTCTTTTTATCACCAAAACATTTATATATAAGGAACACAGAAAAGATAGCTGAACTAAATGCTTTTATTAATATAATCAATACAATGAAATAAATACAATATATAAGTGGTTGCATTCAGTTGCCAAGCACCAACTTGGACCTTTGTAAGGCTTCAACCTCTAGAGCACCAACTCTGTTCTGCCAAGACAACAGCCCTGGACCTAGGAGCACCAACTCCCAAGGACTCCAATCCTTTTAATTCTGAGGCTCCAATCCTGTGGGCTCCAACCCTTTACTATAATCTGCTAGAGCATGTTTTGCTGTTGTTCTTAGCTTCCAAGCCTCTTGAGCTTATGTTTCACTTCTGTTCTCCTACTTCTCCTGCCTCTACCTAAAATATGGCTTCCTCTCACTCTGATTATACGCACACCCACATCTCTCCTTGTTTTTCCTATTTTATGTATTCCTGATGCCTCTGACTGTTCATTTTCACTTTCCACTGGCTCTTCGGATTCTTCAACGCTTGCTTCAGCTTCCTCTACGTTAGCTTGTCCTTTGGCTTCCCTCTTCTTCATTGATTTGGATTTTCAGTTTCCCCTGCGCTGGATTTCCATTCGGCTTCCTGGATTTTCGGTTGGTGTATGCTAAAACTATAACATAGCCCCTTTTTTTCAATGATAATAGGCATACATAGAGACTGTATTGTTTAACAAACATGCCACGTCCCAATCGTAATCACAATTGGCTTTAGTTCAGGCCTCCTGAACTATCGATGCGTTTATTAATGCATTTTTGCTTTCAAACCCCGTGCAATGTAAATATTCAAATACACGAGAATATATGAGGAAAACCAACTTAAATGCTAAAGGGAAGACTTCAAAAACATTTTACCCGCATCTTTGTTTGCTTCGGGTCTGGTATTTATCGCTTTGGGGCTTTTCCTTTGTATTCTGGTTTTTACACCGTATCCTGCCAATACACTGAAAATCCCTTATGCACGGAACTCAAACCTTATACAGTCGGGTTCATAAAAACCATCGAGTCCGGTTGTGTAATTGCAATCGGCAATTGCAGCTTCCGGGAGGTCCTTTACACATCGAGCCCATGAAATCACCGATGGTCGATGACCGATCCTCCTGCAGATGCGATATAGCATCGAGCCATGTTACAATCAAACCATCGTGTCCGCGACATACATTGCAATCGACGCTTGGGGGAGTGACAACCCTTTGTGTATCATTGCGATGGGAGGATGCAATATATCATTAAACCATTGCACAATGTTGCAATGGGTCTGCATGTATCACAATTATATGATATATATATATATATATATATATTGCAAATTTGCATATTTTAATGCGCCAAGGCTTAGAGCCCGAAAATCTAAAATACACTAAAAACATGCTTTAGAACACTTTTGGCGGACTTCACTGTTTATGTACCCGAACATATATGTTCCTTCAGGTCCGCACATATATTTCGCTGTTAGGGGTTTGGGGTGATGGCACATAACTGAACTGCCAATTATCATATCGCCGATTTATATACACGCCACCTCTATACTCCGATATACATATACTTCTCCGCTCCTATAATTTATTCCACTATAACTCAGTCTTCTGCCTTCGATAGTGCATTTGCAATATAACTAAGTCATCCGCCTCCGATAGTGTATTTGCAATATAACTAAGTCTTTCGCCTCTGATAGTGTATTTGCATGCATCTACACTATATTGCTCATGATAGCTCCTGATAGTGTATTCTTTGGCATTCTTTGCCATACTTTGTGCCAATAGCTCCCGATAGCTTTGTTTGCTTCCTCCATTGGCTCTGTTTGCTCCCTCCGATGGCTTTGTTTGCTCTCTCTGGCTCCTCGAATATTGCCATATTGACATCAATGACAATCTATGTCAATAATCTCCCCCTTTTATATTGATGGAAATATTCTTCTGCTTTCCCCCTTTGACATCAATGGCAAAGGAATGCATACAGACTCTCCCTATCAAGCTGCTCCCCCTGTAGAACTACTCCCCCTGTCTTGCAACATCTTTATGAATGAACTTGAGTGATGCTAAAGAGATAACCCCCATCTTTTGAAGAGGATGTTCAAATGCTTCCTAAGGAAGAGGTTTTGTGAAAATATCAGCTATCTGCTCCTT
This sequence comes from Pinus taeda, assembly GCA_000404065.3. Taxonomy (NCBI): domain Eukaryota; kingdom Viridiplantae; phylum Streptophyta; class Pinopsida; order Pinales; family Pinaceae; genus Pinus; species Pinus taeda. The sequence continues at coordinate 19,686 of APFE030748425.1, forward strand.
AGTATTGACATATTCCAAGATGATGTTTTGTTCAGCTACTTGTTCACGAAGGAAATGATACTTGATTGGTATATGTTGGTATTTGAGTGCATCACTGGATTTTTGCTGAGACTGATAGCACTTGTGTTATCACAATAGATGGTAATTGGTTGATCTGTACCTATGTTGACATCTTTTAGAGCTTCCTTCATCCATAGTATTTGAGTACAACAGTATACTGCAACTATATACTCAGCTTCGACTGTGGATAATGATGTGGATGCCTGTTGCTAAGCCAAGATACTAAATAGTCTCCTAGGAAGAATTCATTTCCACTGGTACTTTTCCGATCATCTACACTTCTGGCCCAATCAACATCAGTGTATGCAGTTACAGTCAGTGTTGAGCTCTTAGGGTACCAAAGACTGAAATCGGGAGTTCCTTTCGGATATCTGAGAATTCTTTTTACAGCTAACAAATGGGATTGTTTAGGAGCAGATTGAAATCTTCCCACCATTCCTATTGCCTGCATTATGTCGGGTCTTGCAATAGTTAAGTACATAAGGGCTCCAATTATTAACCTGTAATGAGTTGCATCTACTGGAGGGGAGTCATCATTTTTTCTCAATTTCAATTTGTGGTCATAGGTGTGCTCATGGGTGCACAATCTTCCATTCCATATCTTTTAAGCATGTCTTTAAGGTATTTGGCTTGATATATAAACCATCATGCTCTGGTTTAAGATACTTGTAGTCCAAGGAAGTGAGATAACTCTCTTATCATCGACATCTCGAACTCTTTTGAAATGTTTTGAGAAAATTCATGGCTCATCTCATCATTATTGCTAGCAAAAATCAGATCATCAACATAAACAAGTGTGACTAGTAACTTCCCTTCATCCGTCTTTATATAGAGATTACTTCCCGCCACTCCCTTTTGGAAGCCTTGTTGTTGTAGATAGTGATCTAGTCTTGCATACCATGCTCTAGGAGCTTGTTTCAACCCATATAATGCCTTTTTCAACTTACACACTAAGTCTTTTCCTTCTGTTAGACCAACCCCTTCTAGTTGCTCCATGTAGACTTCTTCCTTGAGTTCCCCATTCAGAAATGCTTATTTTACATCCATTTGATAGATTTTGAATCCTTTTGAGCAAGAAAATGCCAATAACATCTTTATAGCTTCCACACGAGCTACTGGTGCAAATGTTTCTTCAAAGTCAATTCCTTCAATTCGTGAATAACCTTTACAAACAAGCCTTGCCTTGTTTTTGATGAATTGTCCATCTTCATTCATTTTTTTTTTGAATACCCACTTGGTTCCTATAATTTTTTTGTCCTTTGGACGAGGTACCAACTCCCATGTCTCGTTCTTCTCAATTTGGGACATTTCTTCTTCCATGGCTTTTATCCAATGAGGATCCTTGCTTGTGAAAATGTTTCTGGTTCTATCATGTATAAAAGAGAAATAATGTTTCTCTTTGGTGTAATTATGATCCTTCTTCGGGTTTGCATCCCTTCATCTCTATTGCCAATAATCTGCTCTTCTGGATGATATTTTTGGAGAAACTTCATCTTTGAAGGGGTATGAGGTGGTTCTTTGTTAAAATTGGCAACTAGGGCCAAACTCCATGTGGGTCAGCTTATTTATGGCAGCTGATATTTTTATTGGATCCCTCTCATCGAGAGGTTTAGGATTGATCTCAAGATCATCCGATTCCGATAAGTATTTATGGAGATATGAAGTTATTTTGATTATGGAATTATTATCAAGCCGACCAGCAACTTGAGTCGGCTCAGAAGCCCAATAGACATGCCTATTCATCATCTACGCTTTAGTATAAATTGGTAAGGACTTGAAGTCATTTGAACACATTCTTGAGGTGATCTCCTCTCCACGTCTTGGGTTTTTGGAGAAGGAGAGACACAAAAAGCATACGCTGGCCTAGTTTGATGATGCCCTAATTCAACGCAGTTTTTTGGAGACCTTATACGCTATACACTGTACATGGATTACACGTAGTTCATGAAGACATAACGTGATGCTCTAATCTTCTACCCTAAGCCGCAGTCAAAGGTGGAAGATGAGCCGCAGTTTGCTGCAGCAAAACATAGTCAATAAAGAGGCCTTTATATGTTGTTCATGGAGACAGTGATACATTATACGCAGATATGGTAACACCTTAAAAGCTACTGTAGCCATAGTGAGGAATGCTGAGAGCCACAGTTATGATAATGGAGCCGAAGTAAGAGTAACGAAACTATAGTCAAGTCATGAGGAAGCTGCATGCATTTTCGGTGAAGGTCTTGACTACACCTTGTGGGTTTTTGGTACAATCAAGCTAGATCTTGGTTGGAGAACGCAGAAGGAACTTCAGATGAGTATGAGAGCAGATATTGGCATTGCTAGAAGGCGTACTACAAATTTCGGATGGACACAAGATATCCATGATAAGGTTCAGGGGTAGTATTAAAGTAAAATCAAAGTCTCAAAAGGAGTAGTAAGTCTTAGCATTTAATGATATACCTATATCAGATGGATGAAACATTATAAACTTCATATAACGACAATTCTGGTGAGAACAATCCTGATGGATCTATCTCACAACAGTCAAGGTATATGCATATCCTCGCTGTAGATATCACAATAATCCTAGAGGCACGATCTCAGTCTCGACATATGTATGTTATATATATTCACGTTATAAAGAGGTCAAAAAGGACAATGTATGAATTATGATTACTGTAGATGACAACATGATTGTGTAGTTTGAGACTACGTGGAGGATTCCAAAACTATAGCCTAGTTGCTTTGCTAGGTTGCAAGCCATAGCAAGCAGCTAAGGCTGATACACATATGGCTGTATAATGAAGCAATAGAAGGATAATGTTGCAGCATGATGAGCAACAAGAAGTTATAACAGCGGCATGATGGGCACATTAGCAAGGGCAACATGATGATGAGAGCAGGAGCAACTCAATCATCAAGGTTCAACACACTATGATGGTACAACAAGGTGCTACATGGCGTGGTGCAGCAAATGATCGAGAGGCAACTCTATGATAGGTGAAGGAGTCACCTTAGAGAATCAGTTGAAGCAATATGTCTTCAACTGATCTCATGCTGATATCAAAAGTCAAAGTATTGACTTCTATTGTAAATTTACTATCTCTCTCACTTTCTTTGTTGAACCTTGAAGAACATAAAAGAAGAATTGATCAAAGGTTTCCCCACATTGTGGGGTTTGTCCCTAGCTAGCATCACATCCCATGTCCTCTTGTCTTGACTTGTCTTCTGCGATTTATACTTATGTTCTATCTGCAGTTTACTTTAACACTGATGTGATTGCTAAACTGTGTAAATTTAAATAAATTGCTCTAGCATAGAACATACCTAAAATTAACATTATTTTTCCTCTTCTTCTTCTTCCTGATCTATTTCTTCTTCTTCAAGTTCTTCTTCTTCAATGAGAGGATCATCTTCATGTTCTTCAATTTCTTTTTCTGGAAGGTCTTTATCAATATTTACATCAATGCTTTCCATGATTTTCCTTAGTTGAAAATTGTAGCACTTGTAGGCTTTGCTCCGTGTAGAGTATCCAAGGAATATCCCTTCATCAACCAGAGAATCAAACTTTCATGGTGAGCCATCATTGATTTTTATGAAGCACTTGCTTCCAAAGATCTTGAAGTACTTTACTGAAGTAGGTCTTCCTTTCCATAATTCATAAGGATTTTTTTCACAATTTGGTCTTAATTGAGTTCGATTCAAGATATAGACAACTGTCTCGATTGCTTCTCTCCGGAATTTTGGCTGCAAGTTTGCTGTTAATAACATTGTTCTTGTTATTTCTTGAACTGTTCGATTTCTTCTTTCAACTACCCCATTTGCTGGGGTGTTCTAGCAGCAGAGAATTCTCTTTTAATTCCATGTATATTACAGAACTCATTGAATTCTTTTGATGTGAATTCTTCCTCTCTATCTGTTATGAGGTACTTAATTTTTGAGTCCTTTTCATTTTCTACAAGAGATTGTAGATTCTTAAAACACTCAAATGTTTCAGATTTCTATTTTATAAAATATATCCACATCATTCTAGTATAGTCGTCAAAAAATAAAACAAAGTACCTTTCTCCTTGGAGTGCCTGATTTCTAGTTGGTCCACATAAATCAACATGGATGATCTCCAAGGGCTTTGATGTAGAGAACTCCTTGGTATTGTGCCTGGTTTTGGTTTGATTTCCATGTTGACATGGACCACATACTCCTTGATTTGGTTTGAACAGCATTGGGATGTCTCGTGCAACTTTAATCTTGCTAATATTGATCAGATTTTCAAAGCTTGTATGTCCAAGTCACTTGTGCCACAACCAACTTTCATCTGTTTGACTCAGGTAGAATTTATTTTCTTGAATCTTGTTCAGAATGTAAATGTTGTCTGGTGTTATAATCCCTTTCACCACAAGTTCACCTGAGGAAGAGTTCCTTATTTCATAGTCTTTGGTGCTAAAGACAACATTATGTCCTTGATCACAGATTTGGCTGACACTCAGGAGGTTGTGTTTGAGCCCGTCTACTAGCAGAGCATCTTGAGCTTTTCCTTTTCCATTGATAAGAGTAACAATTCATTTTCCTGCAATTTTGGCAGATCTACTTCCAAAGGATACATTTCCTTCCTTTTTGCTCAATGAGACAAACTTCCTTTTGTCCCCTGTCATGTGTCTGGAGCACCCACTATCCACAAACCAATGATTTTCATTATTTTGAGCATATAGAGCCCGACCACATTTATCCATGTTGGGATTCTCACTACTTGCTTTTCCTCTTTTGAGTGGGCAATTTTGTTCATAGTGTCCATTATTGTAGCATAGTGAGCAAATCAGATCAAATTTGGTCAAGGGATTAAACAAATTAAAGGTTTTGATTTGTCCTTGCCTTTCAGGGCCATATGGTTTAATTATTTGATCCTTTAGCTTTGGTGTTTCACTCTTGCGAGCCATGCAATGTCTGGCTTAATGACCAAAGTTTTTACAATGAAAACAATGTCCAAGAAAGATATTTTCGTACCTGTTGTAGTAGCCATGGTTTGAGTCAATTTCCTTCCTTGGAATTACTCCCGCTTCATTATTTGGATTTGAGATGGGCCTTTGATGGAATAATGGTTTGTATTTGTTGTAGTTTCCATGATTCGAAGCCACATTCTTCTTTGGAGTTATTCTCTCTTCATTCTTTGGATATGGGATGCGCCTTTGATGACTTACTTTTTCTTCTTTTGGATTGCTGGAAAGTGCATCGACATAGCTTTTCGCACTATTCTTAGTGCTTGATGATTCTCCTTTAAATCCTATTCCAGATTTGTCATGTTGAGGTTTTTGACTTTTTAGGATAGTCTCAAGTATTTGAGAGCTTTTCTAACCCTTTTTAACTTGCTCCAATTCCTTCCTCAGAGATACTATTTCGGCTTCACGTTCTTCGCAAGTTTCTTCTTTTCCCTTTAGTTTTGTTTCCAAGGGCTCTTCTCTTCTTCTTGTTTCCTCGTTTTCTACCTTGAGAGAAATGATTTTATTCCGTAATTTCTCATTTTATTCAATGACACTTATTAACAGTTCATCTACATTTCCTTCTAGCCCTAAGTCATCATCATTTTTGAATGCCATGAATAATGTTTCTTGGCTTTCAGCATGGTCACTTTCCTCATCTAATTTCTTTTTTATGACTACAAATTCATCCTCATCATACTCATCTTGCTTAGGGAAGAAGTTCTTCTTATTGATACCTTTCTTTTTGTATATCATTCTTTTAGAATTTCCTTCATCATCACTGTCATGTTTATGAGGACATTTTGCAACATAATGACCTTTTTTTCCACATTTGAAACATATAAGAGGGTACTTACCTTTTAGCTTAAATCCTTTCTTTTAAAGTCTTGCTCACAATAGTTTCCTTGAAATTCATACTTTGAAATTATAATAAATTTTCACAAATTAGTTGCATTTATTGAAAATTCATTTGTCCTCTCTTACGTTGACACTTGAATTGTCCGAAGCAAAATCTTAATCAACAAGTCCACCATAACTTTTAGAAGTAAAATGGCGAGTTTATGCTCTAGTGTGGTTAAAAAAAGCCAAGCTACCCAAAGTAAGTTATTACTATAAATAAAAAGGCAAGGAAGGTGTATAAAAAGGCAAAGTCGGCTTTTCTAAAATATGAGTTGAGTTATATCGTGCATTTTTTTTTCCATAGTCATTCAACTAAAATCTAAATTACTATATAATGTATTTCATATTTTTCGTTAATTTTATTAATTTTTATTTTTCTAATTTTTTTTTATAAATGTTCATGATAGAAAAAATATATAATTTATTAAATGCATAGTTGAATGAGGCAGAGGAGTTGCCCAGAAAGTTATAGTTGAATGAGCCAGATGAGTTGCCCAGAAAGTTATGCAAATCCGGTCATATTTGGAGAAAATCTGGCAAGAATTTTTGTAAATCCAAGTTATAGTTGTTAAACTTCAAAATTTTAGTTGTCCTAGACGTTTTTGATGGTGCTGAATCCATTTCCACTATCAAAAACACGATTCAAATACTGCTTCTACAAGATTTTTTGAAATATTTTTGCCCTGATTCCAGCCACTTTTGGCCATCCAGACAATTCCTCCCCCTGGTTAGACGACTCCTTTATCAAATCGTATATATAAATAATTTTATTAATATTTTTTTTCGAAATTTAGAAGTTTATACGGATTATAATGGTTTTGTTTAGGTCCACGTAAATTTTTAAAGTTACAGTGGTGAGTTTAAACGAGTCTTCGATGGTAAAACAAAAGCAACCGTAAGTACCGGACGCGGGTAAAAAAAAGCGAAGTCGACTTTTCTGAAGACTCATTGAGAGTCGAAGCATTCTGAACAGCTGGAGCTTTAACGCTGCCTTTTGCATTTGACAGCGCATCAGTTCAATGGAATGGAATGCAGACGAAAGGGCGATATGGTTCGAAGCAAATTACGTTATTGATTTCGTGCTGGATAAGTCGCCAGCGACGCCAATGCATATACAAGTAGGTCGAGTTCGTAATATATACATTGCAAGAAAATAGCTAACTCGAGTTATAATACTGCAAGAAAATAGCGATATATACATTGCAAGAAAATAGCTAAGTCGAGTTATAAATAGGCCTAGCAGGCCAAGTTATATAAATGGCATTTCCCTATTTTGGCAGAAGAAGTGGACTATAAATTTATAAGCAAAGAAAAGTAGAGCAGCAAAGATCAGTCGAAGTCGAACCCGTATTAGAGTTTTTAGGTTTAGCTTGTCTTACACTGGTTGTTTGAATGAATTCCGTGGGGAAGACTTTTTAACCATATTAGTTAAAATGGTTATAAAATTAATTAATTAATTGTCATTGTAATATAATATATTAAAAGTCAAAGTCAAGGTAGATACTAAACTAGTGTGATCTTTTTATTTGTGGAACATGGGACTCGCTTCTGTGCAGTTATCTGATTGCTAAGTCTAGGAAGACATACATACTCTATCCATCTATTTTTGAACATATGACTTTTTAAGAGGAAACATATGCTCTTAAAAATTAGACCCATATATATATATATATATTTAGCAATCAATGATAATAATTATCATTTAAAATAATTTTATAATATTAAATATTAGATAAGAAGTAAGATTTAATCTTCATAAAATATTTTTAATAGTATTAAAAATTAATGTTTGAAATTTATTTGCAAAATTATGCACCTTTTAAAAAGTCATATGAACAAATACCATATAAAAAAATTATAAATATGTTGTATTAATACACCCTGACATTTATCCATAGTAATGTAACAAAATCTCTTCGCAAATAAAAATATTTTAATATATATTTTTAATGTTAATTAATGTTTTTATATATATATATTTTAATATTAACAATGTTAAATATTTCGCTATATGTTTTTTTAACGTAAATTATATTTTTAACTACTTATAACTTATTTATTCTACTGAATGGTTCTTGATCTTTACTAGCCATTTAAATTAAACTACATTACCAGAGTAGTTATTAATAAAATTAGTAACTCTTTGCATTAACACAACATGTTATGTTATGTTATGTTATGTTAATGCAAAGAGTTACTAATTTTTAATTTCAATGTACATAAGATGTACATTCAAATTAAAATAATTTTTTATTATTAATAATGTATTTTTAAGTATATGTCAATATTAATTGATATTAAAATATTTTATTGATAACCCACATAGATTATTCTTTTTATATAAAACATAAAAATATTTTCTTTTAACAATTTTATCAACATAAATTAGTTAATCTATTAGTTAACATATATTAGTTAACATAGATATTCAATCAGTTTATTTAAATATTTTTGAAAACATATTTTTTTTACTTATTTTTCTTATTATAGTCGACATTATTTTTTTGTTTACAATATATTTTTTATTTTTATTTTAAAGGGAACAAATGGCAAATAAATAAAAATAAATAAATAATATTGCTTAATTATATTTCTTATTTTTTAGGATGATATTCAATAGTATAATATTTTATTATTTTTTATTTTTATGATGATTTTTTGTCCTTGTTAATTTTTTTTTTAGTTAAACTATATTTAAGCTAAGTAACCCATGCTAACTATTTTTAGGTTTTTAAAGAGATAATTTCTAAGGCAATCTAGCCCATCCTAAGGGAATAGTGAACTAATTGGAGGTTAAAATAGGCGGAGAACCGATCAAAACAATTATCCGGTAAAAAGCAATAAAATAAGAAAACCCTAAAATCTCTAGGTTTGGGTTTTGTTAATTAGAGTTAAGAAAAAATAATTAAAAAAAGGCAGCTAAAAGCCCATGCCATGGTCATTTGGGTAATCAATCAAAAAGCAATAAAATAAGAAAACCCTAAAATCTCTAGGTTTGGGTTTTGTTAACTAGAGTTAAGAAAAAATAATTAAAAAAAGGCAGCTAAAAGGCCATGCCATGGTCATTTGGATAATCAATCAAAAAGCAATAAAATAAGAAAACCCTAAAATCTCTAGGTTTGGGTTTTGTTAACTAGAGTTAAGAAAAAATAATTAAAAAAAGGCAGCTAAAAACCCATGCCATGGTCATTTGGGTAATCAATCAAAAAACAATAAAATAGAAAAACCCTAAAATCTCTAGATTTGGGTTTTGTTAGCTAGAGTTAAGAAAAAATAATTAAAAAAAAGCAGGTAAAACCCCATGCAATAGTGATTTGGGTAATCAATCAAGCTATAAATATATGGACTTATTGCCTTTACCACATATCGCTCATCTCATCTCATATTCATCGAGAAAAAGTTCTATCGAGTCCTCTTCGCTTATACACACAGAAATTCAGTCCTTTCTTTTTACTCTGATTATCTTTTATTGGGATCATCTTTTTGGTTGGGGAGCCATGGCCTCGGAAAGCAAGGTGAGTTTGAAGAGCTCAGATGGCGAATTGTTCGATATCACTGAGGCTGTGGCATTTGAATCTCAGACCATCAAGTACATGATCGAGGACACTGGCACCGCCAACGCTATTCCGCTGCCAAACGTTTCTAGTGAGATACTCTCGAAGGTCATCGCATACTGCAAGTACCATGTCGATGCTCAGAACCCCGCACATGAGAAATCGGCCATTTCCGAGGAAGACATCAAGATTTGGGATGAAGATTTCATTAAAGTCGATCAGGACACTTTGTTGGACCTTCTCCTGGTATTCTGTCAGAAACCCTTATTTAATTAGGAATTTGATGGTTTGGTATTCTTTGAACCAAACTAACGTTTTTCTTATTTGTTGTTTTAAGCGGCCTAATCTACCTGAATTACCCTAACCAAATTGTTTGGAACCTCTGAGGACAGTTACCGATGGCTTCTCCAATAAATCAATGTTCCAACAACTAATTGTTTTTTTAATTTCTGTTCCTTTTTAAATGCTAGAAATCTTATGGAGATCCTTCAATTATCTCTGTGTACCCTCATTCCATGTAATTGTTCTGCAATATCTTCGTCGCTTTGTTTAGTAATGTTCAGCACATGTATATGCCTGTCCAGGCTATAGACACACTTGTATATTTTACGGAAATTTTCGATTATTAAGCTTTTCGGGTTTTTGCAGGCTGCTAAATACCTAAACATAGAAAATCTGCTAGATCTTACATGTCAGACTTTTGCCGAAATGATAAAAGGGAAAACGCTAGAAGAAATACGTAAAACTTTCAACACAAAGAATGATTTTACTCCTGAAGAGGAGGAGGAGGAGGTCAGGCGTGAGAATCAGTGGGCCTTTGAATGATTCTATGGAATTGGTGCAAAAACAGTATATATATTTCTGTGCCATGGTGTTTGCTTTTATTGTAGTCGAGAATTAGTTGAGAATTTGTATAGAAACTATTAGTGGTAAGACTTTTTCTTGTTTGGATTCATGAACTTCTAATACTGTACTGACTTTGAAACTTTAAGGCCAATGGTTTGTTCTAGTTGAATAATTTTGTAAAGATCTTGGAGCAACTCCTTCAGTAGTATTGGGCTTCTTGATAAATATTGCAACTATTTTTTTGTCAACTGTGTAGTGAAATGGGCTCCAATTGCATGGTTTTAACATTTTGAATTTTTTGAATTTATGTGCAGTGGATGGCTTTTTCATTTTTTATTTCCTTGTATTGCACGAATGAATGCGCTCAGTTTATAGTATTATTTCACGAATGAATGGCCTCAGTTTCGAGGATTATTGCACGAATAACTGGGTCCAACTGTGGGGCATGCTCGTATATTTTCTGCTATAGTAATTTAGAAGGTGGGGAGCCACAAAAATGCAATTTGGTTTGGAACATTTTTTCCTAAAAGCTGTTTTTCCAAGTGGAACATGTCGTTTTATTAAAAGAAAATTCACATGTTTATCTGGTTTCAACATTTGACCTTTTTTTTTAAAATTTATGTGAACTGAATGGGCTTTTTGTGGAGGCCTCCATCTTGCGGTGCGTGGTGTTCCACATTTAAATATGTTAGAGCCTTTAAGAGGCCTTCGGCACGTTAGAGAAGTGTTCACAAAAATTTACTTATAAAAAGGGTTAAAATTTGATTTTTACAAGTTTAAAGAAAAAAAAGTAAGATTATAAAATGTCATGAAGTGTTCAAAATTAAACATATTAAAACTTTTCAAGAGGCCTTTGGCACGTTAGAGAAATGCTCACCAAAATTTATTCATAAATTTTGGGGTTGTTGTAGGAGGTTGTTGCCTCATAAAAAAAAGTAATACATCTGGGGTTGTTGTAGGAGGTTGTTGCCTCATAAAAAAAAGTAATGGATGACTTGAAATGGAGGTTGTTGCATATACCTTTTCTCTGCAGACCACCACTCATTACTCGAGGAGAGCCTGATTATAGGTTTCACAAGGTTAGCTAATTAGCATCACTCAAGGCCATACTGTTATTAATAAATGATTTTTATCCATTTTACATATCCTTAACCGTAACTTTATTATTCTTATTAAACTCAATATTTTTTCCCTTTTTCCAATTTTTTAAAATGGTGGCAACTTTTAAATCAGCCCCAAAGTCAAATGAAAATCTTAACCTAACCTTACTCTCGTCCTTTTCCCTTTTTAGTTGTGCATGTATAGTCATTAGATATTGTGTAGCTTGAATCTATATACTTTATCCTATAGATGTTAATGAAAATCTTACCCTAACCTTACTCTGGTCCTTTTCCCTTTTTAATTGTGCATGTATAGTCATTAGATATTATGTAGCTTGAATCTATATACTTCATATCCTATAAATGTTAATAAAATCTTACCCTAACCTTACTCTAGTCCTTTTCCCCTTTTAATTGTGCATGTATAGTCATTAGATATTGTGTAGCTTGAATCTATATAGTCATTAGATAGGGTGATGCATTTGCACGTGGATTTACACGTTGGAGGAGTGATTCTTGGTATTTCTCCTTCAAAATCGTTGAATCAAATTCTACGAAATGTGCGTTACGCACAAAGATTCAACCTGGAAAGGTTCCATGTCGGTGGGTTCTGCATATACATGAGAGAGGTTGTGCGTCACCCACTTACATTTTCATTCCCATCGAGATCCTATCTCCCATATTTTTTTGTTTATCTCGCAATAGTTTAACCAGTTGTTTGTGTCTTTATGTTATTCCGATAAAATTTTAGGTGGTTTTGGCTGGAGTTTAAAACGAGTTTAGGAAGTCCAGCAACACCTAAATTTTTTAATAACATTTTTTTTGGTTATAAATTTATTCAGTTTTTTTGGTTATAAATTTATATATGCAATAATTTTTCCAAAATAGGAAGGGCCAATTTATATAAATCGATCTGCTTCTCTAACTTTTCTTCCGAGCTCATTGGAATTGTATAAATCATAACGGAATTACACCTAATAAGCGTAAATCTACGGAATTTTAATTTTTAAAATTTAAAATTTCTCCACTTTTGACAGTCGAGACAATTCCTTCACTTGGTGAGACCACTACTTATCAAATCGTGCGTATATAGATCATTTTATTAATATATATATATATTTTTTCCAAATTTAGAAGTTTGTACGGATTATAATGGTTCTGTTTAGGTCCACGTAAGTTTTTAAAGTTACAGTGGTGAGTTTAAACGAGTCTCGAAGAGATGGTAAAACAAAAACAACCGTAAGTACCGGACGCCAGTAAAAAAAAGTGAAGTCGACTTTTCTGAAGACTCATTATTGAGAGTCGAAGCATTCTGAACAGCTGGAGCTTTAACGCTGCCTTTTGCATTTGACAACGAATCAGTTCAGTGGATTCCATTCCGACAAGCAGAGGAAAGGGCGATATGGTGCGGACCAAATTACGTTATTGATTTCGTGGTGGATAAGTCGCCAGTGACGCCAATGCATGTTGGAAATTATAATTTCCCCTGTGCGCAGGAGGCCAGGAGTTAAGGCGCGGTCACCAGTCAACGCAACTCTCAAAATCACTGCAGCAAACTTGAAACCGGTGGTAAGCGATCGCACCACCCTTCAGCGTAAAGCAGTTTCCGTGCAACGAGCTCCGATGCAATTTGGAGCTGACAACTGTCCAACAGTGACGCTCGCATGACATCAGCCTCAGACCTCCATCGGAAGGTAACCTGCTGTCAACTCACCCAGTCCGATATCCATCCGATTATGATGCTTCTCTCTCCGCCGTTCGATTTTCTAGAAAGGACACTGCTGTTTAAACCTGTGCAAAGTACATACGGGTCTGTCGAAATTAAATACACCGTGGACCATAACCCATACGCTAAATTAATTCAATGTCATAATGTTTTGGTAGGGTTTTAATATTTCATACGGTGGAGTTAAAATAGGAGTATGGCCGTAAGTTTATTTTTATTGTTTTTTTTAATATATGTTTTTTAATACAGCGTTGACCTTTTGTTATGTAAAAACAAAACGCACGGGGATTGTGATATTGGTGTTATGTAATTGCACATAAAAAATGAAACAGGGTCCGCGGCACATGAAAGAAAAAATGTGTGTGAATCTCACACGGTGAGATAAGAAAATGAAATGAAAATTCGCAGCAGCGAATGAAAAACACAGAGGGTAAATTTTGTATTGCAGGGGACAGAAGTGCATAAATGTTTTTTTTTGGGTCTGTAATGTAATAGGGATTTTATGCAGCAGAGTAAAAATGTTGTCTTGATAATGTAAGAAATGTAAAGATTGCACAGCAGTGCAGGAAAAGAAAAGTAAATGAAGAAAGTGGATTGTTTTGTTGAAATCCATGAGTTGTTTCACACAGGTGAAAAGGTAAATGTGTAAATCCCTGTAAGTTTTGTTTTCACACAGCAGTGAATGTAAATGAAATATTTACACAGTGGTGTAAAATTTCATAGGAGGCAGAGTAACTTCTTTTGTAATGTTTTGGTGAATCCCTCTAAGTGAAAGAGGATAAATATGTCTCTGTAAATTCTCAGGTGAAAACAGAGTTTTGGTTTAATGTTGTTTTTGGTAAATCACTCCCAGCTAAGAGGATGAATGTGTAACTGTGAATTTATTTTAATGAATGGAAATATTTTATGGTGGTGAAATACTCTGTTCTCAGCTATTTTTCTTAAAAGGGTCCTTTGAGCAAAAGATCCTGGAGCAAAGGAAACAGAGCATTGCCTCTGTGTTTTATTTTGTGGTTTTGGTATTTTCCCATTGAGAAAATGCCCAACAGTGGTATCAGAGCTAGTCCAAGCTCTTTGATGGTGACAGAGCAGGTTCATGCTCTTTGAAGTGTCAAAGAAGCTGAAGGAAAGACCCTTGTTGCAGCAGCAGTAAAGCTTCTCCAGCTGTGTGAAGTTTCAGCCAAAGGGATTCAGGTATTTCTCAAGTTTTTGAGTTGCTGTTAAAAAAAACAGTGAGTGGTTTTTTTAAAAACACAGTCAGGGATTTTAAAAATAGTTAAGAATGGCAAGGTCAAAGAAGAAAGTGTCCAAATCCCCTAAGGTTGTGTCTCCCTCCTCTGTTAAAATAGAAGGAAATCTATTTGAAAGCATTTTATTTGAGCCTCCAAGGTTCGATGGGGACTTTGATATGTGGGAAATAATAATGAGGACCTTCTTACAGTCTGAAGGCATTGAAATTTGGGAGTCAGTGATTGATGATAGTAAGATGGATGGAGAATCCAAAGAGTACAATGCAAAAGCAGCAAAGATAATCTTGGATGGGTTGCCTGATTCTGTAAAGAAGAATCTAGGAAAATATTCATCAGCAAAGGATATATGGGACAGACTGCATGAGCTTCATGCAAAGGGAGCACTGACCATGACCATCAGTCAAGAAGAAAATTCTGAACCCATCATAGAAGCTAAAAATGAGAAGGTTGACCTCATCAAGATTCAAGTGCAAGAAAGGGATGAAGAGCTTGCCAAGCTTAAGAAGGAACTTGATGAAAGCAAAAGGAAGCATCAAGAAGAAGTCATATCCATGACAAATCAGTTGAATAAAGCAAAGAAGCAGGAAGATGCCTTGTCAAATCAACTTGAACAAAGGCACAAGAGAGTGAACAAACTTGTAGAAGAGATTGGACAGTACAAGGTTGAGGTATCCTCCCTTAAGTCTGATCTACAAGAAGCCAAGAAGCAGGCACAAGAAGGTGAAAAGAAAATGGAGAGCAGTCAAGCAGAAATCTCCAAAATGAAGTCTGATATAATCTCTTTTAAAATAGTAGCAGCTGAAGCTACTCGTAGCAAGGAAGAAACTGAGGAACAACTTGCAAAGAAGAATGCTGAGTGTGAAAGATTAGAAGAGGAGATTTTCCTCCTCAGGAAGAAGGTTGAAGGGATGAACAAGATCATGAAGAGCTCTCAAGCTTTGGATGACATGCTCAGCTATCACAGATCTCCATCTGATAAATCAGGACTTGGGTATGTAGGTGAATCCTCAAACAAGGATGAAAATGCTTTAAGCAAAGGAGATGTGAAGAAGCCAGAAAGAAATGGTGATGCTCCTAGTTCCAGCAAAGGCAGGGAGAAAAATGAAGGCTGCCATAGAAGAAATCCTGCTCCAAGTAGAAAACCAGCTCCAAGAAGAAATGTAGCTGATGAAAAAAAGGCAAGAGGCAATGATGATCATCAAAGGATCTCAAGGCAGCAAGGCTTCAGAAGTGCATCAAGGAAACCTCCATCTCCCAGGTACCAAAGTTCATTTTTTGGTTATTGTTATTCTTGTTCAAACTTTGGTCATATGGCAAAACACTGTAGAGCATTTCATGGAGATAGATGTTGTGGTCCTCGACAATCTCCAAGAAATAATCTCACAAGAAGAAATCATGAATTTTTATTCATGAACAATGTTGAATGTTTCAAGTGTCATAACATTGGGCATATGGCATGAGATTGTAACTCGACATGGGCTCTTACACAAGCTAGACCCATGCAAAAGAAGAAAGTTACACAAGTGTGGAGAAGGAAGGAAAAGCAATCCGAAAATCCCTTGAACTCTCCAGTGGATCTAAATTTGTTTTGAGAAAAATCTGCCAAAAGAAGACAAGCATACATTAAAGGGGAGCTTGTAATTTTTGTTGTTGAACTGTCTTAACAGTCAACTCTTTGATGAAGACTTTTTTTAAGGGACAAATATGAAGTTAAATTTGCCATAAAAGCAGAGAAGAAAAAGGGGCAGCGCTCAAATGTGAAGTGTAGCAGCGCAATAAGAAAAGTGTGCAAAGCATGGAGACCCTCACAGCAGTGGGAAGATAGAACATAAAACAGCAGATTTTGAATTTTGTTATGGAGCACATGCATTTGAAGTGCATAGCAATGGAAGTAGTTTCCTTCTATGAAATGTGAGAGAACATACTCACAGCAGAGTGAGTACAATACACAGCTGAAAAGAATGTAATGTTTTTCTTTGCAATGTAGCATGCAAAGAAATGCATAAAGAGAAACAGGGACAACAGATTTTTTGATAATGCGTGGCAGCAGAAAAATGAAAGGTACTGCACAGCAGTGCATTGTGTAAAAAAAATGAATGAAGACTAAGATCATGTGAAGCAAGGGTGTAAAAGAAAAGGCAGCAGCCCGTGTTAATTTTTGTTGTGTGGAGAATGCAGCGCAAAACAGCGTGAGGATGATTTCTCTCTATGAGAAAGTAATGGAGAGTAAAGAGTTAGTGTATGGGCATACAGCAGTATGATGAAACAAAAGGCAGCCACAGTGCAAATTGCGGAGGCAACGCACCAGCCAATAAAACCCAGGGATGACAGAGTCTATGGTTATGGGTATGGACAACAGTGCATAAGAAAAGGCAGCGGCTTGAAGTTTTTGGACAGCAGCAAATGGAAAAGAAATTTTTCCTTTTCAGCAGTGTAAATTTGTAAGGTAGGACAGAGTAATTGTTCCAGAAAAGATTGAGCATTCTGCCTTTGAAGAATGCACAACAATGCAGAGTTTGCAAAGAAATGTAAGTGAAGTGCAGCGACACAACAGCAAGTGTAGACACAGCAGTGTGGGGTAGACGCAGCAAAGAAGATGGCACAACAGTGCAGCAAAGAATATGCAGCAACATAAAAGAACAATGTAATGAGTATGTACAACAGTGCAATAAATGTTTTGTTTTGAAACTGCATCTAAAGCAGTGTTTGGCAGCAATCCCTCCGTGAGAGGAAGAGAAGTTCTTAGTGTATCCCTCTGTTAAAGAGGAAGGTGCTTTTCAGCACAGTGTCATGGTAAATCCCTCTGACAAGAGGAAGATGCTTTTTAGCATACACATGGTAAATCCCTCTATCATGAGGATGATGCTTTTCAGCATAGTCACAGGTGTATCCCTCTGTCAAGAGGAAGGTGTTCTTCAGCACATTGTTATGGTGGATCCCTCTGTCACGAGGAAGGTGCTCTTAAGCACAGTTTCAGGTTAATCCCTCTATTAAGAGGAAGACTATTTTGTTGTTTGTGGAATTGCATGTGAAGCAGTGTTAGTGAATCCCTCTCTTAAGAGGAAGATTTGTTGTCTTTGGAGAATCCCTCTATGAAGAGGAAGATGCTTTTTAGCATAGACAGGTGAATCCCTCTAGTTTAGAGGAAGATGCTTTTCAGCATAGACAGTGGTGAATCCCTCTGTTAAGAGGAAGACTCTTTTGCAACAACAGCATGTCAAGGAGTTGAGAAAGTGTTTGGGTAAGATTGAATGCCCAGCAGGTGAAATTAAAGGGGAGTGTTGGAAATTATAATTTCCCCTGTGCGCAGGAGGCCAGGAGTTAAGGCGCGGTCACCAGTCAACGCAACTCTCAAAACCACTGCAGCAAACTTGAAACCGGTGGTAAGCCATCGCACCACCCTTCAGCGTAAAGCAGTTTCCGTGCAACGAGCTCCGATGCAATTTGGAGCTGACAACTGTCCAACAGTGACGCTCGCATGACATCAGCCTCAGGCCTCTATCGGAAGGTAACCTACTGTCAACTCACCCAGTCCGATATCCATCCGATTATGATGCTTCTCTCTCCGCCGTTCGATCTTCTGGAAAGGACACTGCTGTTTAAACCTGTGCAAAGTACATACGGGTCTGTCGAAATTAAATACACCGTGGACCATAACCCATACGCTAAATTAATTCAATGTCATAATGTTTTGGTAGGGTTTTAATATTTCATACGGCGGAGTTAAAATAGGAGTATGGCCGTAAGTTTATTTTTATTGTTTTTTTTAATATATGTT
This sequence comes from Pinus taeda, assembly GCA_000404065.3. Lineage (NCBI taxonomy): Eukaryota > Viridiplantae > Streptophyta > Pinopsida > Pinales > Pinaceae > Pinus > Pinus taeda. The sequence goes on from APFE030748425.1 coordinate 37,858, forward strand.
TTTTAATACAACGTTGACCTTTTGTTATGTAAAAACAAAACGCACGGGAATTGTGATATTGGTGTTATGTAATTGCACATAAAAAAGGAAATAGGGGTTCGCGGCACATGAAAGAAAAAATGTGTGTGAATCTCACACGGTGAGATAAGAAAATGAAATGAAAATTCGCAGCAGCGAATGAAAAACACAGAGGGTAAATTTTGTATTGCAGGGGAGAAGTGCATAAATGTTTTTTTTGGGTCTGTAATGTAATAGGGATTTTATGCAGCAGAGTAAAAATGTTGTCTTGGTAATGTAAGAAATGTAAAGATTGCACAGCAGTGCAGGAGAAGAAAAGTAAATGAAGAAAACCAGTGGATTGTTTTGTTGAAATCCATGAGTTGTTTCACACAGGTGAAAAGGTAAATGTGTAAATCCCTGTAAGTTTTGTTTTCACACAGCAGTGAATGTAAATGAAATATTTACACAGTGGTGTAAAATTTCATAGGAGGCAGAGTAACTTCTTTTGTAATGTTTTGGTGAATCCCTCTGAGTGAAAGAGGATAAATATGTCTCTGTAAATTCTCAGGTGAAAACAGAGTTTTGGTTTAATGTTGTTTTTGGTAAATCTCTCTCAGCTAAGAGGATGAATGTGTAACTGTGAATTTATTTTAATGAATGGAAATATTTTATGGTGGTGAAATACTCTGTTCTCAGCTATTTTTCTTAAAAGGGTCCTTTGAGCAAAAGATCCTGGAGCAAAGGAAACAGAGCATTGCCTCTGTGTTTTATTTTGTGGTTTTGGTATTTTCCCATTGCAAAAATGCCCAACAATGCATATACAAGTAGGTCGAGTTCGTGATATATACATTGCAAGAAAATAGCTAACTCGAGTTATAGATACTGCAAGAAAATAGCGATATATACATTGCAAGAAAATAGCTAAGTCGAGTTATAAATAGGCCTAGCAGGCCAGGTTATCTAAATGGCATTTCCCTATTTTGGCAGAAGAAGTGGACTATAAATTTATAAGCAAAGAAAAGTAGAGCAGCAAAGATCAGTCGAAGTCGAACCCGTATTGGAGTTTTTAGGTTTAGCTTGTCTTACACTGGTTGTTTGTTGAATGAATTCCGTGGAGAAGACTTTTTAACCATATTGCTATCGCCTAGAGACTCTGAAAATACGAATAATCTTGTAACGTTCTACGTAATGGAAACGAGAAATTTATTGATAGCAATGGGAGTTTCAGGTGTCGTCTTCTCTTTGGTGGTGGCCTGGGGAGGTGTACCTTCCCTGTCCGCTTATGACCTGCAATTGCTCTTCCTCAAAATCTCTTGTAAAATACGGCCAAAGGAGAAAGAGCATTCCTATCGTTCATGTCTTTGTTGTTCAGGTATATGACTCCCTCTTTTGTCTTTTTCTGTGAATGAGAATGCATGGGTAGTGAAAATAACTGCAGAAGCTTTGGCAGGCAAAAAATCAAGGCTGAAAAAGAAAGTCCGTTTCGCCCCTGATGTGGTGGAGCCTCGATCCAACAACGAAGAATACAGGCGGAAGGGAAAGAGCCTAGTTGTTAGACGATGTCTTCTTCTGAAGAAAACTACAGGACATCAGAAAAGCGCATGACCGCATCTGGTACACAGCCTGAGAAATTTCAGACATTGGCTAACCCGGCAAAGCTTCCAGGTAACAGAACTGCGTTGAATAATAGTATATCCTTCAGTACCGCAGCCAAATCAGAGATCAGCGGAAATATTGTTAGATTTCGATTTTAGGGTTCTGTGTTATGAAACTCCAAGAATCCTTCTCAAGGGATATGCCATTGTATATTAAAAGAGTTAATTGGGATCTGGATTCCAATAATGGTGAGATCGGTGGCTTTATTCACATTGTTAAATTTGGGAGAGTAACATGTGTGCGCTTTGGGGATATTTGAGGAGCGCTAAGGGAATAATAATTGCTGTAATTTTCACATTTTTTCCCTCTTGCTCCGCAATAATAATTGTAGTGATCTTCCTTGTTTCCTCGTGCTTTTGGTTTCTGTTAAAGAGTAGGGTATTCCAAAGGTTAAACTGGTAGATAATGCAGTAGAATTTCAGTTTAATTATTTATAAAATATTTTGAAGTAGTATTTAGTATAAACGACTTAAATTTATGTAAAAATTAGTTTGGAGGTAAATTAGTTTGGCTTTTTTGTATTCTTATTAGTTAAAATTGTTATAAATAATATATTAAAAGTTAAAGTCAAGATAGATACTAAACTAGATACTAAATTAGTGTGATCTTTTTATTTGTGGAACATGGTACTCACTTCTTTGCAGTTATCTGATTGCTAACTCTAAGAAGGTATACATACTTTACTCATCTATTTTTGAACCTGTGACTTTTTAGGAGGAAACACATGCTCTTAAAAATTAGACCCATATATATATATATATATATATATATATATATATATATATATTAACAATCAATGATAATAATTATCATTTAAAATAATTTTATAATATTAAATATTAGATAAGAAGTAAGATTTAATCTTCATAAAATATTTTTAATAGTATTAAAAATTAATGTTTGAAATTTATTTGCAAAATTATGCACCTTTTAAAAGTCATATGAACAAATACCATATAAAAAAAATTATAAATATGTTGTATTAATACACCCTGACATTTACCCATAATAATGTAACAAAATCTCTTTCAAATAAAAATATTTTAATATATATTTTTAATGTTAATTAATGTTTTTTTATATTTTTTTTAATATTAACCATGTTAAATATTTAGTTATAAATTTTTTTAACATAAATTATATTTTTAACTACTTATAACTTTATTCTACTGAATGGTTCTTGATGTTTACTAGCCATTTAAATTAAACTACATTAACAAAAAGGCTTAACAGACTATGTTCACGCATGAACCTTTTCATCGCAAGTCGGTGGTCAGTTTTGTCAAATTTCCTTAAGGTGTATGGCACAATCTTTAGCTGTATAAAACTGATAAAAAAAAATTAACCGCCTCTGAATGTATATTGAGATTATGTGACCCGAAACTCAAAGATCTTACCGATATATCGATAAGGTCTCTTGAAACTCTGCAATAAATCAACCACATATCAAACGCGTGCGAAATTAATTAAAGAATTTGGTCATTACTTGGTGCGACATTAGTGAAAGAGTTGAAAGTTACTTGGATATATGGATAAACATCACAATAATGCCAAATTAGGTTAAGTAAAACAGTGCACAATTATATGTTAATCAAATTAAGTGTTTTTTTTTAATTATATGGTGAATTAGTAATTGTTAGTCTTAATTTATAGGAGACTCAGGATTAATCTTTACCTATCCTAATTTATGGGAGACTCAGGATCAATTCTCGTCCTAATCTATGAGAGGCCCAAGATCAATCTTCGTAGCTGTCTTTACAACACCCATAGTACATCCATCTATAATACCAAGAGTACATCCAACTACTTGCAAGCTGGATATGAAGACCCAGGATCAATCCTCGACCCAATTTATGGGAGACCCAGGACCAATCCTTGTAGCTGCCATTATAACACCAAGAGTACATCCATCTATAACACCAAGAGTACAACCCAAGATCAATCCTCATAGCTACCTCTATAACAAGAGGAGTACATCCATTTATAACACCACGCATACATCCAACTACTTACAAGTCGGATATACTAAAATCATCAATCCTCGTCCTAATATATGGGAGGCCTAAAATAAATCATCTTAACTGCCTCTTTATAATGAAATTAAACATTATCTTAAAATATTAAGTATAGTGCATAAGTAAATATTTAGCATCATTTTCAAAAAAAATTATGTATTCATATAATAAAATTAAACATTTTCTTAAAATATTAAATATTTAATATTTATAATAGAAAAACAATATTATTTATGATTTCCATATGAAAGTTTAAGAGAAAAATACAAATGTGCAGATTTTTCTCAACTCCTCCTAAAAATTAGACTTTAAACTATTCTAATGGAAGAAACTGCAACTCCACGAATTTATTCTTTCTAATTCTTTGAATCCATGCCTAAAGATTCCCACGTCTAATTCTATAAATCCATGCCTAAATATTACCACGTCTTTGATGGATCTATGCACTATACCTTTTTAATCATTATTGATGTGGGTTAAGAGAATATTTTAGAATTGGTTTTTTCAATAATGATAATAAACACTAAGTTTCTTTATGTGAAACTTAATGTTCAATAAATAAAAAATGCTTTAATATAATTATTATTATATGCTTTACAAAGTTATTAATTAAGTTTTACTTATTGTTTATTCATAAATGATTTGTTTATGTATATGGCAAATTTAGATAACATAAACTATTTAAAAACGAATCTCTTTGCCACTTAAATTTAGGTCGACTTGTCAGTTGTCACGTTAACTTGGTCTTGACATTTTTTTTTGGAAAAAAATAGTTGTCTTTCCACGTTACAATGTGTTTGATGGCCTTTTCAATTTATGATAACAACTCTATGGGTGCTTGAATGGTTACCTATAAACCATAGAAGTACTCAATGGGTGCTTGAATGGTTATGTATAAATATTGATGACTTATAATTGTTTTAGGGTTCAGAAGACTATATATATCAAAATGAATAAGATCCAAGATTTATTTTGACTGTGAAGCATTGCTTTGAAATGGTCTTTTAGTGTTTTTTCCCAATGCACATCCCTGTCATACTCCTTTGTATTGAATTTAGAGTTGGAAGGATTTTGAAATGGAAATGACCGAGTCTTCTATGCCAAAGTTCACATGGGTTGATTTCAATGTAAACTAAAGCTTGACCAAGAGGAGAGAACAACTTGTAAAGTCTTCCCTCATGAATCCCAATGACTTTAGCATTTCCTATGTTTGAGAGTAAGTTCTTATGAAAACCTTGAAAAAATAGGATGTTGTTGAGATGAATATTGCCTCCATTCTCCAACTCTAGTGAGGTTGATCCAATTCCTCTCACAGGATAACTCTTATTATCACTAAGATCTACTGAGTAAGAATACTTTCCTTTTGAAAAAAAATAGTTTCTTCTTTGGAGTAAATAAGAGATTCCATACTTCTTTGCTACCCTTCTTGAGATGACTTTCCACCTTTGAACACTTGTTTGGAAACTTCTTCAATGCATTAAAGATCTTCATAAATTCTCTACCAACCTTAGCTTTGATACCAACCTTACTTTTCTTAACTTTTTAGATTCCTTACTTATTATTATGTTTTTGTATCATAAAACAACTATCAAAACAAGAAGAAAAATAACACGAAATATAGGCTACAAGCCATGGCCAAAACCTCTCCACTTGTGAGGAAAAATCGACAAATGTCTTCACTTCTTAGAGGTTCTTCAATTGATGAATTCCAAGACCTCTAGACTGATAGTCATACCCTCCAAGACCAATTCCAACCCTTCTAAATGATGTGCTTCCTTTTTTGAAGCCAAACTCAATCAAATCTCTTCCAAAAGCATAACTTCGACCTCCAGCTATAGAATTTTGGCATCTATTATAGGTTTGAAATTGTCGACCCTCTAGAAGTAGATGTTGCCACACATGTGAGTTTCTTCTGGCCTTCCAAGGATTCCTTAGAGCTTTGCTTGACTTTTATCTTCCTTATAGAACTTGATGATGGCTTATTGTGACCTTTGCTAACCTTCTTTACCTTCCTTCTTCAATATTGAATCTACAGAAGAAAATCCTAGACCAGCTGCCAGACTGACTTGGTCTTGAAGGGTATTTTGACAATTTTAATGACAAAAATAATTTTATTTACATGTTACAATGTGCCTTATGGGGTCTTCGACTTATGACAATGAATCTTTTGACTTCTTGACCTAGTACAAACCCTAGAAGCACTCAATGGGTGCTTGACCTATCAAATAAAACACTTTGAGAATGAAACCCATGCTCCAATAATAATAATAATAATAATAATTTTATTTTATTTTACAATTTACAAGAATCAAAAGTACATTTCATATTTATGAAGACCAAACCTAGTTACACATTTTTTAATTAACCTCAAAATATTCCCTCTCTTCTTACCCCTAAACATGATGCTACCCTTCATTCTAAAATTAACCTAAAAAAAGGTTGAATAAGTCATCACGGGGATGCCCATAAGAAACTAACTAGGACTTGATGGGTTTACCTCTAATTTCTTCTAGGTTTGTTTGTTGACCATTCACAAGGACATATGGAATCTTGTAGAATACTTTGGAAGAACTAATGTTTTCCTCTTAGCTTTAGATGAAATTTTCTTTACTCTTATACCCAAAGAGATGAAAGCTCAGAATCAAGTACCTTTAGGGATATTTCTCATTACAACATCATTTCAAAAATTATCTCTAAAGTCATTACTAATACACTTAAACCATTGCTCCCCTCATTCATTCCCTTAAAATAATTTTGTTATGTTGAGCGTAGGAAAATTTTGGAAATTGATCTTTTAAATCATGGATCAATCCACTCTTTAGTATGTATATTGAAGAATTGAAGAAGCTCAAATATGTTGAATAGACCAGACATGTTGAAGCATCTAGATACATTTCTAAGACCTGGATACATTTCATAAGGATGAAACTTAGACCAGTCATGGAACCTTTCATGAATTCTTAATTTCAAATTCATTTTCCTCTTGATTCGTGTGGATTAATGAGAGGTTCCATATAATTTTGGAAAGGTCTTGGAGAGGTCTATCCAACTAAGGAATTGACATGTGTTTTTGAATAAAGTACTTGCAGGAAAATTATCTCCAATCAAATGACACAATGAGTATCATTTCTGACACCAAAAATAAGCTCCCCCTGAAATTGATATCACTTGTTGACATCATGCATTGTTGTTTGGCATGTGATTCATATAAAAATTTTGTTGTGAAGTCCCCATTTCTAAGGTTTTTTTACAATACAAGGTCATCATTTATGTCTTCCCTCAGCCAAATGAATTTTGAGTTAAAATTATAATGTATATTTTCCTTTCCATGACTTATTTTTATGAAATACTCAAATCAACAACATTTCTCGTTCCTTCTTCTCCACATTCTTGTAAGATTGAGCCTTGGCATCCACGAGCATGTATACAACCAAGAGGTGGAGGCATTCAATTAGGCTTTTTAATAGAATGATGTATTTTCCCAATCCAAGCCAAGGGTTTAGGCCTATTTTAATCTGATAGCCATTTTTGTCTCACCAGACCATCCAAGAGCCTATGAGAGGGAAGGAAAGCACTAGCCATTTTCAAGTATCAAAGCCTTGAGAGTATTTTCTTAGGAGACAAAACCAATAATAGAAAGATATATTTGGTAAATATTTGGTTTTGATTGCATTTCCCTAGAGGGTGAAGTTGTGTGCTAATCTACAGAGGCTTCTAGTTACTGAGGCTTTTCTAAAATTGTAAAAAAATGTAGCCCCAAACCCCTAGGGATTTTGGCATGACTATTATATTCCATTTGACCAAGGGGATAAAACCTATGTATCTTTTTCCCTTACCAAAGCAAATGAAAGCATGCTTTCTCGATTTTGGTGAGGATACACTTTGGTACATATGAAATAGAGAATCAATACACAAGGATTATTTCAAGAACAACCTTGATATTAATGATTATGACTTCTTCGAAGAAAATATTTTTTTCCAAAAAAATAATATAAGCATTAATTTTATTAAATAACCAAATCCAATAGGAAAATAGGTACCCAAGAAACTTGAGGAAGGATCCAAGGTATTTAAAGCCATCATCCAAGGAAGAGATAGCGAAGGTGAAAAGTTGACTAAGTTAAATACTTACCGAGTTGGATAGAAGATGGGGGAAAGCGAAGATTTGTTGGGGTTGATTTTCATAACAAAAACTTGAAGAAAAGGGAAAGGCATATTTTGAGGGCAAGGAGGGACTCATAATTTCCTTCAAATAAGATGAATATGTTATTAAAAAATAGGAGGTGAGTGATTCACTGGAGATGTGCCATTTCAATTTCTTTGAATTGTTAGATCTGGCATCATCACTTCAATTCCTTTCACACGATTTGGAGATTGGGAATCCTTGAAGGTGTTTCGTAGTGCCTCAGCCATTATAAGGAAAAGAAGGAAACATAGGTGACAACCACATCATAGACCCTCAGAGAATTCAAACAAAGTGTTGAAAAATGCAAAAGAAAATCTCAATTTTTCCTTGATTAGATTGAGAAAATTCAAATTTCCACGTTAGTAGATAACTTGGATGAAGTTAACTTGTGTGACATGGCTTGTGTCACCCAATTTTCTTTGTAAATTCGAGTTGGAGGAGTTAGAGTCCATATAAGAATGTGTGATTTCCAATTTGTAGAAATCAAGGTCATTTATCTTAATTGTTTTCAGTTAAACTAGTTCCAACTATTGGAGGAACTAGTGGAAGGTCAGTTGTGCAATGGGACTTTAGTCAGACTTAGTGATTGCCTAATTAACTAATCAATCAACCTAAAATAACTAGTGCCTATAGAGAATTCGACTTCCCTAGCTGTGGTGGAGATTCCAAGGCAGTGTAACATCAATTGTAGACTAGTCTTGACTGTACAAGTGTTGCATGCGGTCAGATGATCAACCAAAATGATTACACAATTCATTTTAGAGAAATTCCTAAATAATAGTGGCCTAATTTCTCAAGAAATTTTGCAATGAAATAGTGGCTCAAAAAAAAGGAAGAAATTGACTAAGTTTGGGTCAGTGCCTCTCAATGAGCATATAGATAGGTTATTCACTTGCAGGTTGTCACTTGAGGAAAGAAATTTTAATGCATCTCTCTTCATCAGAGAACCAATATGACAAAAGTATTGTTAACTCTATCAAAATATTTAAATAAATCTAGATTGAGCATAAGGGCATAAAACTTCTTATCTTTTATGGAATTTAGGGACTCCTAAGAAATAGAGATTACAATGTGGATTTTTCTATCATTTAGGAAACTAAATTTCTCATCAGAAACTATTTTGATGAAGATCAACTTTACGCATTAGGTGTGAATTTAGAGATGATTGTGTACATGATATTGCAATAAGAAATAAATATAAATTATCCAAAAGTTGCCCCATCTTTCTTTTTGGGTCTGGGGGAAAAGAAAGTGGAATTTAAAGCTCCCAATATTTTCCCTTAACATTGGGATTCCTAAACTATTTTTAATAAATCATCTTTAGTGAGATAAAAAAAAAAGCTAAAATTCAAAAGAAATATCGTTGTGCCAAGGCTCTTCTCTCTTTGCGTGGAGGGATGACTAGCTTTATCTCATTTTCAAGGACTTCCTTGAATTTTTATACAAGTTCAAGGATTTTGCAGATGGGGCATCCTGCAAGCTCTGTAAAAAGGTTTCAAAAATGTATGGATCCTTTGAATGATTTATCTTCAAAAGAATGTTCAAAGGTGTTATCTTATTTCTTTATTTCCCAAATGGATTTTTTTTTTTTTTTTTTTTTTTTCAAAATAGTGCAAATAGTTTATGTTGTTATACTCTTCTTTAATCCATGCAGATTTATTTTTAAGCTCCCATTCATTCTCTTCTTTCTTTAAAATGTTTAGTATTTCATATTCGAAAGACCTAAAGGAAGAAATAGTTTTCTGTAGATGCGGGTCCATAGGAGGTGTCATATAGAGAGTTAGTATCCTAATCAATAGTCTTGAGCCTCACCATTTATTTTTCATTTTAATATAAGGACCAAGTTTTAGAGGAATATTTTAGGTTTTTTATGCTAGTTTCATGAGAAGTTGCAAATATACACCATAATTTCTACACAAAGGGGAGTGTGAACCATTTATTAGAACAAAAAATGAAGTGGGTTGTAGACACCCCATGATCCAATTAATTTCTTGGAGACTTATACTTAACTTATGGAGAGCCAATATGATAAAATTCTTGTTAATTCTATCAGAAAATTTAAATAAATTCTCATTAGAAATGATTTCACTAAAGATGTGCTTGACACATTAGGTGTGAATTTAGAGATGATTTTGTACATGATATTACAATAAGAAGTAGGTCTAAAATATTCAAAAGTTATCTCATTTTTATTTTTGGGTCTGAGAGAAAATAAAGTGGAATTTAAAGCTCCCAATAATTTCCATTAACATTGAGTTTCCTAAACTATTTTAATAAATAATATTTGGTGAGATCAGAAAAATTTAGCTAGAATTCAATAGGAAGATGGTCGTGCCAAGGCTCTTCTCTATTTGCATGGAGGAACTAGTGGATTTATCTCATTTTCAAGGACTTACTTCAATTTTGAGATAAATTCAAGGATTTTGCAGATGACACATCCTGCAGGCTCTGTAAAAAGGTTTCCAAAATATTTGGATCTTTCCAATGCTTTATCTTGAAAACAATGTGCAAAGGTGTTATCTTTTTTCTTTATTTCCTAGATGGTTTTTTTTTTTTTAAATTTTGAAAGATGAAAAATAGTGGAAATAGTTTATGTTGTTATACTCTTCTTTAATCCACATGGATTTGTTTTTTGAGTGAAGCTCAAGATTATTTGAGTGGCTCTAGATCCACCAAGTGATGATTGTGGAAGAAAGAAGAGAAGCTAAGTGGGCCATTCCTACGAGTAATGAGATATTTTCCTTTTCGAAGTAGCACTGAAACCAACTCCCCCAAGTCAAGTTGTGTGTTGCCAGTCTTGGAGATATCCAACGTAGAAAACTGGGCACTGAGAATATTGACCTCCTCATGTAGACCATTCAACATTTGCTCCAAATCATTATGATGCTTGTGTAACTTAGTTTCCATAAAGAGCTAAAACTATTGCCTTTACCTTTCTGCCATATCCTCTAGTTGCTGGATAGAAGCTATGAGTGCTCTGACTGCTTCCAATAACTTGTAAAACAACATGTTGGCATTGGTGATCTTCATAATTGAAGAAGAATCCACCCACTCTAAGGAGAGCCTCTATGCCCAAAGAGCTAATGCACAGGAAAATATTCTCCATGTTCCTAAACCTCCATAGAATAATGACACTGGGAAAATCTAGGAGGTCAAATGTTTCGTTAAATATACAAAGTTGAGGCCTTGCCACAAGCCCATTGTAAAAATATTTCCAAAGGCATACCAAAATCCTCAAAAGAGCATAAGAATAGATGGATGATGAATGTTGCAGGACAACAAAATTAAATCCATCCCACTACACAATAAATAAAACTCCACGGTGAGGTATTCCATAACAGATCCCGCCAACATCATATTACATACACTAGACACCCTGAACTGGAGTGGGATAGTGTAACATGCCACTTGTTAATGAAGATATGACATTGGGAAGGAGACCAAAGGATCTATGGCTAGAAAAGGAAAGACCACCAGATCTCGAGGCCCTTCCTTTTCTAAATCTAGCTAAAGGTTGGGTTGCATGGGAGGCAAATAGCCTTGAACCAATTCGAAATAAATTTCTTTTGATGACAAGTTTAATAAGGATATAAACACACCTTGGAATTTGAACCATAGCTAAGGGATGGGGGAGCTAATAAAACAATGATCCATTTCCACTCTTCCTTGACCCATAACAATGATCCATTTCCACTCTTCCTTAACCCATAACAGATATATTATTTTTCTAGGGCATCTGCCATGGAATTCAAATGCCTATACATGTGGAAGAGTTCCAATGACTAGAATTGAGAGTCAATTAAGATAATCCTTTGAAGCATGGGAGAATAATCTAAAGATGTTGACTTCTTTGCCTTGTTCATTTGTTGGACAACAACCATTGAATCACCACAAACCATTAGGTTATATATTTTCTTTGCAATGGCTATTTCCAAACATTTCTATAGAGCGAGATACTCAACTTGATTGTTAGTCGCAAAACTAAGACCACAAACATATTATAACACAAATTTTCCATCAAAATCAAATAATTTCCCTCTCTTAATAAAATACCTTGTTACCAATAAGTATTATTTAAATAAAAAATATAAGCGATTAAGACTCATGATAATAATGTCTTCCACTTAATCCTAACTACTAGGTGATATAATTTACATGCTATTTTATTAAATCCAAAAAACTTTCTTAAAAATACTTAATTATAATAATAATTGAATATTTTAATTGCAAATTTCCTTTTAATAGAAATACATAATATTTAATATAGCCTTATATTATAGTGAAAGATATATAAAAATTTAAAATTCAATTTATTTTAATAGGTTTAAAAAAATTATTTAAAATATAAATCTAAAAAAATATATGTAAAATAAAATAATTAAAATATATATTTTAAGAAAATAAAATAAAACAAATATTTTTTTATAAGGTATCTACACAATATTTGAGTTTCGGGGCAGTGCAGCGTGCTCTTTGGTATACATATCCTTTGAGTTTTTGATATATATGGATATTCGAGTTTCTTTCAAAATTTATATATAAAATTTATATATAAAAGTTGATTGATAGTTATAAATTGTAGTAGTATATTTCGGGAAAAATCACATGAAATAGAATCTGGTCGACGTGTTTCCAAACCAGTCAATGTATTTTATTATTATAAATTAAAATGAAAATTATTAAGTGTTTTTTTTATATATTTTATTAAAAATTATAAATTTTTTAGATAAATATGAGATGGAAGGGTAGACTGTGTTTTCAAATTTTATTTTTTAATATATTAATTAAATTATATGTTATTCGAATCTTTTTAATTGTTATGTATAATTTTTTATATTTTGTTTGAATTTGCACCTTGGTATTAAATTCATAAACAATGTTTAAATAAATGGAAAATAAAAAATTATCGGCGATGTTCAAATAAAAGGAAAATAAAAATTATTAGTTTACGACGAGTTATCAATAATAATATTTTTTCTAATAATTTTTCCTTATTTAATTTATATTTAATAAAAACTAACCAATTATAATATATATTTATTTAATAAAAATTAATAGATTATAATATATATGTATTTGGCATAATTGTTTGATTTGCGATAAATTATTAATGGTGTAACATTCTCTCTCCATTTTTTTAAATTTTCCAGGTGTTATATTTAATTGACTTTATTTCAAAAGTTTTATTATGGAAAAGAAGTTACAAAATTTATTTTTTCCCAAAGTATGTGGAACACAATTTGGATAATATCATCGCATCCAACTCGTCAAGATTTTCTTGGGAATATAAAAGTTGCCTTGATTTGACTCTTGGATTGAAATCTATGCCCACTTGAAGTTTGAGTCCTTAACCCTTTCCACAACAGCAAGGATCGACACATGGAAAACCAAGTGCCTACCCGATCATGCCACATCTCCCATAAGTATCATGGCTTCCACCACATCATTGTGTCATTGTGCCATCACACCATACTTCTTCAAGAGTTTTTTCTTTAAGACCTCTATGTTGCGACAAACAGCTTTGCATTAGTTATCAAGGAATTCCTCGTCTAGTGCCCCCATCAGTTTGTGTCTTTTGTCAACACATTGCCTTGTTATGAGAAGGCACAAAAAAAATTGCCAGAGAATGTATCCCCATGGTGATGTGGCCCTAGCCATGTCAACCTTACATATGTGCCACATGACACTCATGACCACATAATGACACAAAATTGTTGCCATGTGTCAGGTGGATTCAACTAAATTTGTATCCAAAAACACCCATTCTAGTTGCCATGTGTCACATGATGAGTATACCCCATCAACATCCTTTCTACGTCGTTTATGCACATTCTTTGGTTTCATACGTGGCATTCAATGTAGCCTTACATAGTCTATGTGGCATAGACCACCTCAACGTGAGACAATGGGTCCCATAAGGTTTCATTGCTTCATGCAATTAATGAATCTATGTTATAATCGTTTTGGTGCTTAAGTGTAGTTTTCTAGTCATGCGACATTCTACATTCTTTTCCCCAAGATAGACATTTTGAGTTAACATAACTCAAAATGCAGCTTCAGGAACTTTTAGATGAAGGGTACATTCACCTGAGTGTATCTCCTTAGGGAGCCCCTCTACTATTTGTTCGAAAGAAAGACATGACATTAAGGCTATGCATCGACTATCATAAGCTAAATAAACTTATAGTAAAAATTAGGTACCCTTTACCTTATATTGATGATTTATTTGATTAAGTGCAAGGGGCCAACATATTCTCAAAGATTGATCTAAGGTCTTTACCACCAAATTAGAATAAAGGATGAAGGCATTTGCAAAACCGCATTTCGAACTCGTTATGGTCATTACGAGTTCGTAGTGCTACCTTTCGGCCTTACCAATGCCTCACCCACTTTCATGAGCCTGATGCATGCCATTTTTCAACCATTTCTAGATAAATTTGCATTGATTTTTATTGACGATATATTAATTTATTTAAAAGATCAGGAGGAGCATGAGAATAACTTGAGAATAGTCTTGCAGATTTTGCGAGACAATCAGCTATATGACAAGCATAAAAAGTCCAGTTTTTACAAATACCAGATTCAGTACTTAGGCTATGTTATATTAGCTTCTGGAATAGTGGTAGATCCAAAAAATATCAAAACTATAATGGAACAAACAACTCTGAAAAATGTTGTTGACATTAGATCCTTTTTGGGCCTAGCAGGTTATTATCATTGATTCATTAAAGGCTTTTCAAAAATAACTTTTCCTATGACCTTGCTACAAAAAAAGGGGTGTGCCTTTCACTGGACAGTGAATTGGCAAGAAAATTTTGAGCTGTTAAAGCAATTACCTACCACTGCACTGGTGCTAAAGGTAGTAGATCCAAAAAAATCATTTGTGGTATGCACAGATGCAACTAAAGATGGTGTCGGTGATTTATTAACTGAAGAAGGGAAGGTCATAGCTTATGAATCACGTAAAATGAAAGACTATGAGAAACGATACTCTTCATATGATCTGGAGTTAAGCACAGTAGTGCACGCACTTAAAATGTGGTTACACTACCTCCTAGGAAAGAAATTTCTATTATTAACCGATCATAGTAGCCTAACAAATTTCTTTAACTAGTCTAGCTTAAATGCTCTGTAGGCTAGGTGGACTGCATTCCTAAGCAAATTTGACTTCGAAATGAAACACCGTATCAGAAAAGAGAATCAAGTGGCTGATGCATTAAGAAGGAAAATGCATTGCGTCTACAAAATACAATTCAATCAAATACAATCTAACCTTCCTGAAATCATCAGGGGGGCATCCCTCAATGACATTGAATACACATTCCTTTGGCAACAAGAAGCAGAGGATTGAAACAGGGGGAAACAGTCTGATTATGTTATAAACTTTGACAAATTGGTAACACTAAAAAAAAAGATTTATGTTCCCAACCAAATTTTTTTCAAACAATTGTTACTAGATGAATTTCATAGGAAGCCTTATGTTGCTCACCCAGGATACCCGAAAGTCTTGACATCCATCGGGAAAAAATATTTCTGGCTAGGTTGAAGTAATGTTGTGGAATACTTATCCAAGTGTTTAGAATGTCAGTTGGTGAAGGCAGAGCATCAACATCCCATTGGTTTATTACAATCGTTACCCATTCCCTAGGGAAATGGGAGACGATCACTCTAGATTTCATTATAGGACTACCTCGCACTAAGAAGAAGAATGACTGAATTATGGTGGTGGTGGAAAAGCTAAGAAAAAATTGCTATTTCATACATATGAAATCCACATACAAGACTATAGAAATCACAGATATATTCATGAGGAAAATTTTTTGATTACATGGGATACCTAGGGTAGTAATTTCCGACAGGGATGTAAAATTTACATCCACTTTTTGGAAAACCCTCTTTGTTGGGTTAGGTACTCAAATTCTATTTAGTACTGCCTACCGTCCACATACGGATGGCTAGACAATGAGTGAATGAATTCCTCAAAGACATGTTGACGATGTTCGTTCTGCAACAACTGCACAAGTCAGAGGACTACTCCCACCTGGTAGAGTTTGCCTATATTAATGGCCATCATGAATCATTGGGCATGAGCCCTTTTGAGGTGTTGTATGGAAGAAATTGTTGGGTACCCACAAATTGGAATATCCCGGTTAATAAATTAGCATTAGGTTCTGATATGTTAGCTGAAATGGAGGTTAGAGTGAAAATGGTCTGCCAGAACTTAAAAGTTATTCAGGATAGGAAAAATATTTATGAAGATAAGAAAGGACTCGTAAGAATATATTCCAAATTCGTGACCTTGTCTAATCAGATTCTTGGTAAGAAGAAAACTTTATTACGAGATTCCCTATAGTGCCTTCATAGGCATGTGTACGAACAATAAAAGGTGGTCAAAGTAGCAACAAAATACAAGCTTTGGCATTCATATCTTGTGCAAGAATTACATGTGGATGTTCTGAAAATGTCTATTGTTAAATTATTGATGTAGAACAATTTATTTCATGTAGGAGTTGCATAGTAGAATAAAGACTAGAATAGAGAAGAGTCTCATTGGAATGTGAAAATTCATGAGGTAGCTCTAGAGTCATGGGTAGACGAAAAGTATAAATATGTCTTTATGACACATTGTAAAGGGGGTTTTAGCTTTGGACTTAGTTTAGTGCATATTGTGTTGATAATTAAGGGATCTAGTAGTGAATGCAACAAGTAATTTTATATTTCCACTTATGTATTTGATGGAAGTCTTCTGTGATGGTTCCATAGATATTCTCAGCTTAATGTTTTAAAAATTTCCTTGAACTTTGTTGTACCGTTTATTCATATGTCTTCGTGTGTTGTGGGATTTCTCTTGCAACCAATGGATGCTATATGATGTGCTTACCTTATTATTAAGTTAGTAAATTGCTTTATTGACATTAGCATTGTATCATTGTGTGACTGTAAGCTCACTTATGATTTTATATCGTTATTAATCATGAACTTATTCATGGTCAGTAAACTTATCTTATATGTATGTGTGGATATTATTTGAAGCCTTTCTCACAATGCTTTTCCTCAAATTCATGATTTGAAATTATAATAGATTTTCATAGGTTACTTAATTGCATTGGTTGAAATTTCATTTGTTCTCTCTTATGTTGACACTTGAATTGTTTGAAGAAAAATATTAATCAACAAGTCCACCATAAATTTTTAGAAGTAAAATGGTGAGGTTATGCTATAGTGTGATAGAAAAAGCCAATGCTACTAGAATTAAGTTATTACTATAATTAAAAGGGTAAGGAAGTAAGTTATTATTATAAAAAGGCAAAGTCAGCTTTTCTAAAATATTAGTTGAGCCTTCATGTTACCTTATGCAAGTGGGGCAACTGCATGAAATATAGCTATTCATATTTTTTCTTAAGGAAATCTAATGAGTTGAACATTGAATAGTTAATGAGTCCAAAATGGAGAAATTATCAATTTTAGCTACCGTGTCTTTAGGCAAATATTCAAACATTCTGGTAGGTCTCTTTTGCTAGAGGAAGTGGAGAGTGAAAATTTGATTATTTTCAAGACACTCTATATAGATCTATAGCAACCCCAAGGATACTTAACATATTCCAGATTTTCACAATTATATCTACAATTTTCTTCTGTAATTCCATTTTACGGAGCTGCGTTGAGCCTCATTTTAGGGAAACCCTAGAATTCCCAAAATTTTGACCCTTTTATTTACTCCCATTGAAAACTTAATAACAAATTTACAGTGGTAGACTTCTCAAGATATCCATTGCAAACTCAAGAAAATACTCCAGTGCTGCTTAAAGGTGCAAACCAGAAAAGGAAGAGAGGATGCATTCTAAGTGTTTGATGAATCAAATGTATAACAACTAAAGTTATAGTTCATCTTTGTGCAGTATTTTTACAAGACTTTTAATGGACCTATACATGGACATTAACCAATTCCTTGAAATCTTGTCAGAGCCTCCATCTTCACTTGCAGTAATAGTGGCTAAAGGTCAAAGGGTATAGCTTGAAACTAGGGTCCATGAAAAAATCGTGGATTCAATTTTTTCATTTTGGACAACCCAAGTAAAACAAGTTTTGCAGAAAATGGACTTTCTGGAAACTAAAAAACAACAAGCTCCGTTTTGAAATACACACGCTCTCTACGAGAGTTTCGGAGGTGGAAGGGGATAATTTATCCCTTAAGAAAATATTACATGAAAGAAAAGAGAAAGAAAATCTCCATCCTCCAAATGATATGTTGCATGAAAAAATTCTCAAACTTAAAATCAAGAAGGAAGAAATATGATCCCAACAGGCCACCTTCAAACAAGAAAATGAGAAACACATCAATTCTTGGGCACAGGTGGTTTGGGTAAAGGATAAAACTCCTACCCTTCATGCAACAGCTGAGGAGGTGGTGCAAGAAAAACTTGTGGAAGAATGCACCAGACGAGTGAGAGAATTGAATATCAAGCTAAGAGGCCTCCCCTTACCTCACTCCTCTTCAGATCCTATGAAAGTGGGGGCTAGGTTCCTTCAGGATACTCTTAGCCTCCTTGATATAGCTCTAGACAAAGCTTGGTTGGGCTACAAATCCACTCTCTTCCTCAGGTTTTGGACTACATATAATCAACTCCACACCCTTAGGGCTAAGCGGAAGTTGTTTTCACTCCCCAACAATATTTTCTTGGATGAGGACCTCACCCAAGCACAAGTTGCGGAACTTAAACAATCTAGAGAACAAGTTATAGCAGCATGATAGGCAGGGAAATGGGAAGTTATCAGGAATCTTCGGGAAGTCATTCGGGACTCCTGCCCACCTCAATTGGAACCCCGAACTAGAGGTTCCAAATGACGGGCCCGCTTGGGGAGACAACATGGTACATGCATCTCTATCCATTGCTGGAATGACAATGGATCTTTCTAGTCATCACCCAGACTTGTGTATGACGCTCTCAAATCATTGGACATCTTGTTCATGATCAAGACTCATGCAAGCCTTGTTCAACCACTCCCAGATATGACAGCTTACCATTGGTTCTCATTTTAGAGGAAATAGATGAGTAGCTTGGGAGGCGCCAAAGGATCAGGTGGAGTTTCTTGTTTGGCTAGTGACTCACGCCGGAACAGGGTATCTATGGTTGTCGAAGATGAGTTTATGAGGTTTATGTGGATTCAAATTAGTGTCAGAGTCTCTCGTCCAAGGGACATCTACATTGTAGTCTGTTACTTTCCGCCAACCTCTTCACCATTTTCCATCCATAATGGCTCAAATGGGGGCCCCTTTATAGACTTGTACATTGGCATCACCCAATACTATGTTGTTGGCAAAGTCATCCTCCTAGGGGACTTTAATGCTCGTACTAGAGATCTCCAACTCCCTCTCCACGATCGATTAGAGGACGTGTTTTATACCCAAGGGTTAGATCTAGATTCGGTTGGGCTTCACTGGATGTTAGATGATGCTTCAGGGCGTACAATAATTTATGGTAATCATCTATTGAAGTTAGAGAAATCACAGGATTTGTTAATTCTAAATAGTCTTCCGTGTTTCTGTGATTCTCACTTTTTCACATGTTGTCCATATGGCGGAGGTGCGAGTGTAGTTGATTATGTCCTCACTAGCCAAAACTTGCTTCCTTTTATTCACCATCTATCAATCTCCTTCATCCCTCTTGCTGATCATGCAATTCTTCCCTTCTCTTTCTAGTTTTGCCTTACCCATCCACCCCATCCTTCCCCTCGAGGCCCACCCCATCCTTCCCCTCGAGGCCCACCCCATACCGCCTTTCAATTTGACGAAGGTGACCCTAACATCTTCTCCTATACTCTATGCAAGATGCTCCTATCAGAAACCCAATTCTCCTAGCTTGATTCTGCTTCCACTAAATACACCCATCTTTCATCTTCCATTTGGGAAACAACACTAAAATCCTTCCCTCGCTCCACTCGTTCCACTTTCACCTCCTCAAACATTGGATCTTTCCTCGTGAACAAATGGTACGATGACGAATGCAAGACTCTGCATCGAGAACTTCAATATGCTTTCATCCACCTTCAACCCTTCTACCCTGCCATTAAAGCTTCTTTCCATCATCTCCTTCGTTGCAAGAAATGACTCTTTATCTCTCATAAAATATGGGATCTTTTTGCTCTCCTTGCTCACTCCCCTCAGCAATTTTGACATACCATCCTTCCCTGGTGCTCCCCTCTTCCATCTGGCCTCGAGCCTACATCCATGTTCTCTCACACTTCCAACCTTTATGATATCCCTAGGGTAGGGACAAGTTTGTGTTACCTCCCCACCCCTTCCTATTACCTATTCTTATACAGAGATATTAGAGAGGCCTTTTGGGTGATGAACAACAGTAAAGCAACCGATGAGGAATGTTACCAATCTGAGTTCTTTAAAAATAGTTTTCGTGCTTTGTTTAGTTACTTGGTTGATCTCTTCAACCATGTATTACGTGAAGGTTTTCCATCAGCATGGTCACACCACATCATCCATCTGATCCAAAAATCAAGCTCGAACATAGATCCTAATAACTACAGGATGATCATGGTGGGCCACACATTCTCAAAGTTGTATGATATTGTTATACATAGGAATCTCTTCAGTGACCTTGAACAAAGACAACTCAGAGTTAGGTGACAGGCAGGTTCTCGACCAGCTCATCAGACCATTGACCACATCTTCACCCTTCACGTTGTGATTGAGGAGGCACAACATTGATCTTCCAAAGTCTACCATTGTTTTGTAGATTTTTGGAAAGCTTTTGACTTTGTTCCCATAGATTTTAACCCCGTACATAAATTACCTGCATACAAATTCTAAAACACAGAAAATAAACAATGCGAGAGCATAACACATAAAACACATATACACAGAGATTTCCCCTGAATCCCATAACCATGACTACCAGCTTGATTTTTCATTATGTTCCTTTCAATGCTATAATACATATTTATACATGCTAAAGCATCCAATACCATGGACCAAAAACCATCGCATCCAAAAAACATGTGCGAAAATCATCCACAAAACCATAAGTGGGTTTTCTCAACCTAACATAGGGTCCATAAAGTGGGGTTGCAGGTACACCTCAAACCCCCAATCACCCCGTCCCCACCCCCCCCCCCCCCCACTACATAATCAGCGGAACATGGGGGGGCTCCACCCCCCCTCTAACCCCTTGATTGACTACGTGGGATAGTCGTGGAAAGAATATAACACAACCCAAAATTCTCCCACTTGTTGTTTTCTTTCCACAAGGTGCCACAAGAGAGCATAGTCATTCTTTTATCCCTGAAATGCCCATTGCCTCTCTACACCAAGAGAACTTCTCAGAGCTCACAGATTTTTTCAATGCATATGCAGTATTCTTCAAAGTGTACACCTTTACGAGCAAATCTTTTTGTCTTCTATCATATCCCTCAAAAAATGATACTGAACATCAATGTGCTTTGTATTTGAATGATATGTGAGGTTCTTTGCCAATAAAATTGCACTTTGGCTGTCACAGTCTATCCTTATAGTTCCCTATACTAACCCCATACTTGAACAAAATCTCTTCAACCAAACTGCTTCATTGCTTGCATGAGTGGTTGCCATGTATTCAGCCTCTGTAGTTGATAGTTCCACTATAGATTATTTCTTATTCATCCAACTAATTTCACCTCCAAATAGGTTAAACACATACCCACTTGTTGATCTTCTCTGATCTAGATCTCCGGCCCAATCTGCATCAACAAAGCCACGAATATCCAAAATTCTGTCCAATCTTGATTTTCTTTGGTAGCACAAACCATAATCACTAGTGCCATGCAAATACTTGAAAACTCGCTTCACTGTTGTCTAGTGTTCCTTCCCTAGTTTTCACATAAACCTACTCAATACTCCCACTGCATGTGCAATGTTTGTTCTAGTACAGACCATTGCATACATCAAGCTACCGACTGCACTTGCATATGGAACACGGGATGTGTCCTCTTCCTCATTTTGTGTCTTGGGACATTGTTCAATAGATAACCTCACACCTACAAGAATAGGAACCTTCATTGATTTACTATCCTCTATATTAAACCTCTGCAATATTGTCTTGACATACTTCTTCTGGTTTAACTAGAGCTTCCTCTTTGCCTGATCTCTTTTAATTTCCATGCCCAAAATATAGTTTGTAGCACCAAGATATTTCATGTCGAATTTGGAGGACAGCTGAGTCTTCAAATCCTAGATAATTTCTTTGTCATTTCCAACCAGCAACATATCATCTACATATAAGACCAGATAAATAACATGTTCACCAATTAAGTTAAAATACACACAGTGATTTTCTTTTCTTCTGTTCAAGCTAAGTCCCTGTATAAATGTATCAAATTTCTGATACCGCGTCCTTAGTGATTGTTTTAACCCATACAGATACTTCTTTAACTTGCATACCAGTTCTTTCTTGCCCTTCACCGCAAAACCTTCAGGTTGCTTCATGTATATTTCCTCTTCTAGATCCTCGTGAAGAAATGTTGTCTTCACATCCATTTGTTCTACCTCAAAAACAAAAACAACAACAATAGATAAAGGTAATCTAATAGAAGTTACCTTGGCAATAGGAGAAAAAATATCACCAAAATCAATTCTCGGTACCTAGGAATAACCTTTTTCTACCAATTGATCTTTGTATTTCTCCACCTTTCCTTCTGCATTTGTCTTCTTCTTGAACACCCATTTGCTTCCAATGGGTTTCCTTCCAGCAGGCAACTCCACCAGATCCCAAGCCTCATTTTTGTGCAAAGATGCCATTTCATCAACCATGGCCTCTTTCCAGAGTTTTCCATCCTCTGAATATGTTGCTTCCCTCACAGTTTTGGCATCATCGTTAGTAATAGATAAAGCAAAATTTGAACAGAAAGTAGATGGACTATACCTTTCTGGCTGCCTTCTTTCTTGAACTGATCTTCCCATAGCCAAAGTTTGTGGCTCTTCATCATCTAATTCCTCCTTTGTTGTAGAGTCTGATTCTTCCTCAAGCTCAAACTCTATCTTCTCAGGTTCCTTTGGTTGGAATTCATGTTTAATAACATCTTTTACTTCTATGAACACCACATCTCGGTTGTACACAACCTTTCTTGTGACTAGGTTCCAAAGCTTATAACCCTTTAAACCATCCTTATACCCAATAAAGATGCACTTCTAAGATTTACTATCCAACTTGGTTCATTTCTCCTTTCGAACATGTATATATGCATCACATCCAAATACCCTTAGATGTGAAAGAGAGGGTTTCTTACCAGTCCATACCTCTTGTGGAGTCTTATCCTCCAACACTGATGAAGGTGGCCTATTGACCAGGTAACATGCAATATCCATCGCCTCTACCCAGAATTCCTATCCTAACCCGACACCACTAAGCATGCCTCTTTCCCTTTCCATCAACATCTTTATCACTCTTTCTGCAACTCCACTTTTCTGCGCTGTATATGGAGTATTATTCTGTCGTGCTATACCACACTTCTTACAGAATTATTCAAATTCCTTACTGATAAACTCTCCACCATTATCTATCCTCAACACCTTTATCTTTTTCTCTGTCTAATTTTCCATGAGAGCCTTAAATTATTTAAACCTGTCAAAGGCTTTAGATTTCTTCTTAAGTAAATATATCCATGTATTCCTTGAGAAGACAATTATAAATAATACATAGTACACAGACTTACCCAGAGATGGAACCTTCACAGGTTCAAACACATCATTGTGCACAAGTTCTAATATTTGTTTCACCCTCTTACTACCAGAGGGGAAACTCACCCGATTCTAATTCCCATATACACAATTTTCACATAAATCAAAATCCAGAAAGTTATTTCTCATACCTTCTACCATACCTTTACCATGAAGTATTCGAAGGCCATTTTCTCCAATATATTCAAGCCTTTGATGCCACAACATGGTCTTCTCTCCAAAGACCACTAGATTTTTTGCTCCACTTTTAGCAGCCCCAGAACTGTTGCATCCATTAATAACAGTGCTACCTTGCAACTTTTACAGAGTTCTAATTCGAACTCCCTGCATCAATACCAGTGCTCCTCGAACCATTTTGTAGGTATCCTTCTCGAACATTTTTTTTACACCTGCATCATCGACCTTGCTTACAAAAATAAGATTTCTAGCCAATGCAAGAATATGTGGAACACACCCAGAAGTGTTCTAACCCTTTCACCTTGCAACTTCAACTTTACTTTTACACTACCAATGATTCTAGCCTTCCTATCATCCCCTAAGAAGACATGACCACCATCATACTTCTCATACTCACGGAACCATTCTCTATGGGGAGTGAAGTGAAAGGATGCACCTGAGTCAACTAACCATGCCTCATGATCTACATGTGTACTTGAAGAAGCCAAGTACACATCCCCACCTTCATCCAAAGAATTTTTCACCTTTGTAGAAGGAGCATCATCAGATCCCTTTCCTTTATCAAGAGCATTAGATTTATAGTCCCTTTTGTAGTTCCCTTCTTTTCTGCATTTCCACCACACCAGCTTTACAGGTTTTCTTGGAGATTTAGATCTCCTTCTAGATTTAGATCTCCCACCTGAAGACTTACTTTTGTTTCTGTTCTGGGACCGTCCTGGTACAAACAAGGCATCACCATTCTGACTCTCCATATTTTTCCTTTTCATCTCCTCTGTCAACAAGGATGAGAATATTTCATCAAATTGCAAGGCAGTTGCATTGCTACCTATTGCAATAACCATACTATCCCATGAATCTGGTAGAGAACACAACAAACTGATGCACTTATCTTCATCTGAAATTTTAATATAAACAGATGCTAACTGACTTACCACAATATTAAATGTGTTCAGATGCTCTATCACTCAGTCTTCATCTTTCATCCTCGAGTTATATAGATTTTTCCGCAGGAACAGTTTATTCACCAGAGACTTAGATTGGTACAAAGTCCCTAACTTGTCCCACAAATCCTTTTCCATAGCTTCCCCTGATACATTCAGTAATACTAAATCTCAGACACACAATCTTATTTTTCTCTTTGCCTTTCAATCCAACTTCTTCCATTCTTCATCTGACACTCCCGTTGGTTTAGTACCTGGATCTACCACGATCCATTGATCTTTATCCACCAACAGATCCTCCATCTTGAGTTTCAACGACTCAAAACTCTCACCATTAAATTTCTCGATCTCTATCTTTCCACTGCTCGCCATCTTCTTTCACCACCAAAATCAATCTCGTAGATCTCCCACTGAACAGGGTCTACCACAGGCCCGAGCGAAACCCTTCAGCAACAAAGGCATCCCCTTGAAGCCAAAATTGCTATGATACCAAATGTAGGTTTTAACCCCATACAGAAATTACCTGCATATGAATTCTAAAACACAGAAAATAAACAATTCAAGAGCATAACACATAAAACACATATACATAGAGATTTCCCCTGAATCCAAAAACCGAGACTACCAGCTTGATTTTTCATTATGTTCCTTTCAATGTTATAATAAATATTATACATTTCGAAGCATCCAATGCCATGGACCGAAAACGATCGCATCCAATACCATGGACTGAAAACCATCACATCCAAAAAACATGTGCAAAAATCATGCGCAAAACCATAGGTGGGTCTTCCCAACCTAACATAGGGTCCAAAACCAAAATTTTCTTGGGCACTGCTCCAGACACCATAAAGTGGGGTTACAGGTACACCTCAAACCCCCTGTGACCCTCCCCCACTACACAATTGGCGCAATGAAAGGGGGCTCTGCCCCCCCTCTAACCCCTAAGTTAACTACGTGGGCTAGTCGTGGAAAGAATATAACACAACCCAATAGTTCCAAGAGAAGTCTTACTTGAGAGACTTAGAGATATTGGCATCTCGGTGACCCTGTTGACAGCTCTTACATGTCTGTATGAGTCTGTCCTTGGTCATCTTCAGATGGTTCATGGGATGTCTGATTTAATCTGAAGCACTATTAGGGTTAAACAAGGTTGTTCATTGTCCCCTACCTTGTTAGGGATCTATATTGATGATTTGGAGGCTTTTCTACATGAGCGTATCCATGACATTGATGGTTGCCTTCTTCACCAGGTTATGATATCTATTCTATTCTTTGATGATGACATGGCCCTCCTCTCCTCATCTCTAGAAGGATTACAGAGGTAGTTGGATGCCTTAGCTTTGTTTTGCAATCTTCGATAGTTGACAGTCAACCACAGTAAAACCAAGGTTATGATCTTCAATGGGGTGAAGAAAACTTCAGATCTTCACTTCCTATTCAGAGGGGGGGAGATTGAGATCACCAACATGTATACGTACTCGAGGGTGCAATTGTCAGGTCCCCACTTCAGTTTGCGGCCAGCTCTTCACCCTCAGATCAACAAAGGATATGGATGCTTAGCCCTTCTCTAGAGACAGTGCTTTCAAAATCACTTCCAGGAAATCTCGTCCAAGATGAACCTCATGGACACCTTGATTCATCCCATTGTTCTATATGGCTCAAATATTTGTGGGGCATCTTTACTTGAGTCGGTTTGGGATTCATTTGAGAGAGTCCAAACTCTTCTTCTCAGTTGCATAATTAGATGCAAACAGACAATACCTCAGCACATCATCCTTGCAGAGCTTGGAGCTGAACCCTTTCGGCTTGACAGTCTTCAGTTTGGTCTCATTCTTGCACCGTATCCAGGGATTTTCAGACTCGATAAAGAGTAGGGTCTGTTACCCTTACTTGGCATATTTCTCTTTTAGGGATATTACTCATTCTACCCCCTCGGGTTGGGCTAGATTTTAGTTTACAGGAGTTTCAGATCTCTTAGATCCAATGGAAATTCAGTTGGATCGTCTCCCTCCTTTCCGATATTCCTTAGATGTTCCTAGTCACCTTCTACCTACTAGAAAAGAGTTGAACAAGATCATGAGGGAGGACATCTACAGGCAGTTCATCTAGGTCACCTCGGTCAATCCTCCGGGAGAGTTGCACCAAAGATGGCCTTCTATGCTCAGGATTTCTTAGAGTTGAGAGACAAGATCATCATTCGACCCAAGTATATGTTTCACCACTGGATGGATGCTCTTCACATTCCTCTAGGCTAGTTTAGAGTAGGTTTTCATAGACTTCGGGTATAGATAGACCACCATATTGATAGACCATACAGAATCTATCAGGTATGTCATTTACAGGAAGTAAAAACCGAGTTTCACTTCATTTTTGGATGCCCTATCTATTACGAGATCAAAGGAAGGTTTCATTGCTTGTTTAGAGACTCTCAAACCCTCACAAACTTTTTCAGGTATCCCGATCAGAGATGTTTGGCCCTATAAATGCAGGAGGCTCTTAGGTTCTGAGCGCATATTCTTCAACCTCCCATTAGACCAGACCCTACACAAAGGATCACGACATTTTTTAGGGTACTATCTTCAGATTGGGGCACAAAGAAAATGATTGGTACCATTTCATATCCAGAGTCTCGACCAGTGATGATCCGTGGGACCTCCCCCTGCCACACCAGACCTCAACATCTAAACCATATCAGATCTATCCTTAGGAGATGGACTAGGTCCTCCAAACCTCAGCAATGCACAAACTCCCCTAGACAACGAGTTAGTAGACAGTTCGTACCTCCCACGTACCCTTCATCAGGCCAGCAAACTTTTTGAAATTTTTTTCAATGCTCTTCAGTGAGTCTTAGATGTCACGAGAAATGGGTCTGATCCTCTTCGCGATGGAAATTCATACATTGTATCTTTTATGTTCTTGCATTATACCTTTTTTGTTCATGCATTGTATTTTTTTTTAGAGGAGACCATTTGGTTCTCCCGCATGTTATGGACACCATTGTGTCAACTATCATCAGCTAAATAAACTTACCATCAAAATTAGGTACCCTTTACCTTATATTGATGATTTATTTGATCAAGTGCAAGGGGCCAACATATTCTCAAAGATTGATCTAAGGTCTGATTACCACCAAATTAGAATAAAGGATGAAGGCATTTGCAAAACCGCGTTTCGAACTCATTATGGTCATTACGAGTTCGTAGTGCTACCTTTCAGCCTTACGAATGCCTCAACCACTTTCATGAGCCTGATGCATGCCATTTTTCAACCCTTTCTAGATAAATTTGCATTGATTTTTATTGACGATATATTAATTTATTTAAAAAATCAGGAGGAGCATGAGAATAACTTGAGAATAGTCTTGCAGATTTTGCGAGACAATCAGCTATACGATAAGCATAAAAAGTCTAGTTTTTATAAATATCAGATTCAGTACTTAGGCCATGTTATATTAGCTGCTAGAATAGTGGTAGATCCAAAAAATATCAAAACTAGAATGGAATGGACAACTCTGAAAAATGTTGTTGAGATTAGATCCTTTTTGGGCCTAGAAGGTTATTATCACTGATTCATTAAAGGCTTTTCAAAAATAGCTTTTCCTATGACCTTGCTACAAAAAAAGGGGTGTGCCTTTCACTGGACAACGAATTGGAAAGAAAATTTTGAGCTGTTAAAGTAATTACTTACCACTGCACTGGTGCTAAAGGTAGTAGATTCGAAAAAATCATTTGTGGTATGCACAAATGCAATTAAAGATGGTGTCAGTGGTTTATTAACTGAAGAAGGGAAGGTCATAGCTTATGAATCACGTAAAATGAAAGACTATGAGCAGCGATACTCTGCATATGATCTGGAGTTAAGCACAGTAGTGCATGCACTTAAAATGTGGTGACACTACCTCTTAGGAAATAAATTTCTATTATTAACCGATCATAGTTGCCTAACAAATTTCTTTAACTAGTCTAGTTTAAAAGCTTTGTAGGCTAGGTGGACCACATTCTTGAGCAAATTTGACTTCGAAATGAAACACCTTATAGGAAAAGAGAATCAAGTGGCTGATGCATTCAGAAGGAAAATGCATTGTGTCTACAAAATACAATTCAGTCAAATACAATCTAACCTTCCTGAAATCATCAGGGGGGCATCCCTCAATGACCCTGAATACACATTCCTTTGGCAACAAGAAGCAGAGGATCAAAACAGGGGGAAACAATTTGATTATGTTATAAACTTTGACAAATTGGTAACATTCAAAAACAAGATTTATGTTCCCAACCAAAATTTTGTCAAACAATTGTTACTAGATGAATTTCACAGGAAGCCTTATGTCGCTCACCCAAGATACCAGAAAGTTTTGACATCCATCAGGAAAAGTTATTTCTAGCTAGGTTTAAGTAATGTTGTGGAATACTTATCCAAGTGTTTAGAATGTCAGTTGGTGAAGGCAGAGCATAAGTATCCCACTAGTTTATTACAATCGTTACCCATTCCCTAGTGGAAATGGGAGACGATCACTCTAGATTTCATTATAGGTCTACCTCGCACTAAGAAGCAGCATGACTCAATTATGGTGGTAGTGGACAAGCTAGGAAAACTGCCTATTTCATACCTATGAAATCCACCTACAAGACTATAGAAATCACAGATATATTCATGAGGGAAATGTTTTGATTACATGGGTTACCCAGGGTAGTAATATCTGACAGGGATTTAAAATTTACATCCACATTTTGGAAAACCCTCTTTGTTGGGTTAGGTACTCAAATTCAATTTAGTACTACCTACCATCCACATACAGATGGCTAGACCACGAGTGAATGAATTCCTCAAAGACATGTTGACGATGTTCGTTCTGCAACAACTACACAATTGGGAGGACTACCCCCAACTGGCAGAGTTCACCTATATTAATGGCCATCATGAATCATTGGGCATGAGCCCTTTTGAGGTGTTGTATGGAAGAAATTGTTGGGTACCCAAAGATTGGAATATCTCGGTTAATAAGTTAGCATTAGGTCCTGATATGTTAGCTGAAATGGAGGCTAGAGTGAAAATGGTCGGCCATAACTTAAAAATTTGCTCAGGATAGGCAAAACATTTATGAAGATAAAAAAGGACTCGTAAAGAATTTTAGTTGGGGGATCATGTTTTTTTGAAATTTAAACCCTAGAAAAAAACTTTACAGTGGAAGGGTTGTGCCAAACTGGCACGCAGGTAGTGTGGACCATTC
This sequence comes from Pinus taeda, assembly GCA_000404065.3. Lineage (NCBI taxonomy): Eukaryota > Viridiplantae > Streptophyta > Pinopsida > Pinales > Pinaceae > Pinus > Pinus taeda. The sequence goes on from APFE030748425.1 coordinate 67,793, forward strand.
CAAATACTAGAACAAATTGGAACAATTTCATATAGATTAGCACTCCTCAACCACATTCGAGTCCACAATGTCTTCCATGTATCTTTTCTAAAAAAATATGTATACAACCCTCAACATATATTTAACTATGAAAATATACAGGTAATCAAACAATTGAATAGGTAACATTGAATTGCTGATTTGGTACAATTCTAACAACAAATTGTAAATTGTGCAGGTAGAACCAGAGGGAGAGTTTCTGGCAGAGCCTCTTTGTATTCTTTACCGGAGAGAAATCACCTTGTGGAAGCGAGCCATCATCCAGGTTAAAGTGCAATGGAAGAACTTTGGCCTAGAAGGGGCTACTTGGGAAGAAGAGGAGACCATGCAGAAAGGCTATCTGACATTATTTTCTTGAAAGAACACCAGAGATGGTTTTCCTCATAAGCGGGGAAACTTTAACACCTTCTGTTGCACAAATATATATTTTGTTTTCACCAAGTTTTACACAAAACTTCAGAAACTTTTATTTTTTCTTCACATAATAGTTAAATAATTGAGGCTAGAAAAGCGAGAACATTATGATATTTTTGTTTAAGAAAATTAAATATTTTTGTTAAGAAAACTGAATGAAAATAGTTACATAACTCCTTGGACAGTTAGAAATAGTTGCCATATCTCTTCCCCAAAAGGAAGGGGAAAATAAATAGGAGGGGTTTCTTAGATTTTCTTCCTTGGGTTGGGGGCAAAAGGAACCAGCGGGAAACAAAACTATGGAAAACAGTCGAACTGGTATGTGACTTGAGGCCGGACAATAGTCTTGAAGCCCAAGATACTAGACTGTGTATGTCTAGTGACTATTAGGAGTAGGAGGTGCTTGGAGGGGGACATTGGACATAATTTCTAGGTCCATGGCTATGTGGTGAAACCTTCCAAAAAAATAGAAAGTATTTATACAGTTCTAAAACAATCATAAACAGATAAGTGAACGACTCTATGCTTATTATTTAATTCCTAGGAAGGCATTATTTTTTTAATCGGGAACATAAAATCATTGTTATAGCTAAATCTTGAAGTATATTCTGATGTATTAAGAATGGGAAAGTAGTAAGTATATTCTACATTTTATTAGGATTTTATTCTCTTGGTTGAGTTAACGCATTGATACAATCTATTAAACAAATGACTGAAAATATTGATACAATTAATTTCATTCTAAACTTTAATTGTTCTTTCATATGAGCATTAGATAAAAAACACACTTTTGTCTCAAGAAATAACAGAGAAAACAAATCTCAAAATCCCTGGAAGATAATTCCTTCTCTTTGCAAATATGAGATTATAGTCATAAAACTAAGTTGAAAAATAACTAGGAACAACAACTATCTAAGAATAGAACCATAAATCATAACGCATAAATCAGATGGAAAACTATTGCTACATTTAAACATCATTGAAATCCATTCAACATACAAAGGGCAACAATCAGTTCAATCTATCATACCGTTATTCTATTCAATTATCATTCAAAATGTTGAACACATATATAATCATGACAAAGTAGTTATGGGCCATTTCGGATCTCCACCCAGTCCAGAAGGAAGGACCGAAAGCCAACCGGCCCACATCAACAAAGTTTTAAATGAAAACATTGAAACATTAAACTTCAAATAAACTCAAATAATAGAAACAATATCTTGAGTACAACATTATAATTTATAAACCATTCTATGTCATAATTATAAATTATACATTGAGGATATCACGCAACTAAAATGAGCACCCATAAACAACCTTAAATGTAAATAGCGAAGTTGGCCATCAAGGTAACCATTGAAGGAAGCTATAAACTATTTTTACGCTGTGAAGGTTGGTCGAGTTGTGATCCAAAATGGATTTTGGATAGACTCCTAAGTCTAAGTGTTCCTCACTGAAGAAAATGAAAGTCGAAGGAAGTTCCTAGAAATAGTCGCATTATAGAGATCTTTTCATTTTGATTCTACTGCAACTTGAATGAGCAAAAATGAACTTAGGATGCAAAAGTTATGGCAGAAAGAAGATGCCCTTTGTTCCTTGGAAAAAGAGGCAAATCTTCAAAAAAATGACCTAAAAGGATTTATGAAGAAAAATCGCATAGGAGGGGGTCAAAGGCGGACTTAAGCAAAAAGGGGAAGTAGCCCCAATTGCCGACCCCTGACATATCAGGTCAAAGGTAGGCTTGTGTGTATATAACCTAAGGTGATACCCGATCCAATGCAATATCGCGATCGCCGATATTGGTGGATCACAATCGGCGATGGTATAAGGTAGAGGACGAACCCACGAGCCAAGCGATGTTGTGATTGCCGAAATCGGTAGATCACTGTCAGTGATGCCATGGAATTAAGGCGAGACCCGAGCCGTGTGACTTGTGATAAAGTCAGATCCGACGTGTCTTATAGGCACGAAACACAAAGGAGCATGTCCGATGCAATATATAACCAACACGAAAGGTTTTATACATGTAAATATATATAATTTGAGTTCCGTAAAGGTAGGTTTTTGACGGGCCTCAAGTGGAAAATGGTTTTAGGCTGGCTGTGCCCAATCCCACACACTTGTCGACACGTGGCCGACGAAGGAGAGAGGAAAACCCCCTTTTCAGGGGGGTAACCTTCGTGCTCCTAAGTCGCCCAAAATTGGATATTGACTATTGGATTAGCGATCCTACAGATCAATGGTGGAGATTGCAACAACAACCAAAGGTGGACCTAATGTGATTTTGGGGCAATTGCGATAATATTTTGAAGTTCGATAAAGTGGATTTTGTCGGGTTTCTGAAGGTTTTCCCGTGTATTTGGGATTTTTCCCAATACACTAGTGCGATGCGATATAATGCCTAATGGTGGAGCTGATAGGGATTTAGGGGTGATTGAATGGGATTTAACTTCCGGAAATCACGCCCCATAGTGTATTTTGCGAGCCTTCCCTATGTAAGGGGATTTTCTCCATTTTTCGATTTTTGCCTATGAAGGGCCCCGATTCCTACTATAACCGCTCCTGATCACCATGCCACAGGGAAAAAGGCGCTTTTACAGGAAATGGTGCCTTGTGAATTGATCGAGATGCAGAGGGACAATGAATCGTAGAGAAACAACAAGGGAAGCCAAAAAACCGAGGAAGATGCCTCAAAAGAGCTAGAGAGCACAATTGAGAGTACATGAGGAAGAAACTAGTAGGAGACTAAGCCAAAGCAGGAAGATTAGGTGAAAGAGAGCGACGCAGAAAGGGAAGGCAAAAAGAATGTAGAGCTAATGTGCAGAATAGCCGAGCGGAGTAACTTGGGAATCAGGAAAAGGGCTTGAGAGTTGTCATTTGCAGAGAGCTAGAGCGAGAGTCGAGGGCCAAAGTGCTGAGAGCTTCAGAGCCAGGGAGAGATGGTTTTCTGAGTCCATTGTTTCCGTGTAAAACAGTGGAGTTGAGCCAAGAGTTTGTAAAAGGACTTTGCCATAATCCCAGAGAGCCTAGTCGAGTTGAATAGAGCTCAAGGAGATGTAGCCCATGAGGTTTGAATGGAATCCTCATTAAATTGTTGTTGTATGTGTTTGTTTCACTGCTGCAATTATTTAAATCAGTTTATGAAAATCAATTCACAACACATAAATAGTTCTAAAACAGACACAAGCGTACACCTATATTGTCAAGCACATATTAAATTATGCATTGGTTAATCAATAAAGTTTGGTAATATTTAAAGCTTTGGAAGTGGGAGAGGTTCTTGTAAGTTAGAAAATAAACCTAAGTGCCCCATTCTCAGGTCAAGTTGGAAGCCAGCAAACCCTCTCATCTACTAAAACTATCAAAAAACCCCTCACTACTTTCAACAGTAGACCAAACAAACGAAGTAAAATTCCCCTTTTCAATGTCGTCAGACGATTTCACCTTAGACCAACTTGAAGACGCACAAGATGAGTATGATGTTGGGATGCCTTCCATAGCTACGCTTCGAGAAAGGCACTGGACAAAGGGTTTAACTACAAGGGAAAACCAGGGGATTAAACCTTTAAATTCGTAAACAATTCTTAAACTAGATTTAAGACTAGAAACATTAAAGTTCCTTCTTACCTGAGAAAGAGTTATTCCAAGTGATGGAGAGCCAAAGGCATGTTATCACCATTGGATAAGTTAACCCTCTCTACAGGAAAAACAAAAGAAAGAATAGAGGATTTCTCGATGCAAACCTGAAGCCTTACCTCGGAGGAAAGGTCATCCTCCTACTTGTGATTCAGTTGGAGGAATGAGGTAGCACTCAAAGAGCATGCCTGCAACATAAGTAATCTTTAGTAGCTTTTCGTTCGAAGAAAGGAAATCAAAACTGAGTTCAAATTTTAGTTGAGAACCCTTACAATCTTACCTAGGAGCTCGCCTAAGGATGACAAAACGTGGAGGTTCAGTGCTGGCATGGTGTCCGTAGCGAGCTTGAACATATTCATAGAATCACCGTAGTCCCTATCGACCTTAACAGAGTTGTAGAGCCATAATACTCGAAAAATGTCGCAACCAAATGAGAAATGGACGATTTTGACAGATGAAGGAGAGGCTTAGGGTTAGCAAGGAGTGTTGGAACCGTCAGATCCATCCACCATGGATCTTACGATGGAAAGACCTTCCATTAAATGCTCTGGACCTTTGGCAGCAAGTCGAGCTATTAGCAATTAAGTTGAACCTCAAGTGACAACACCACATCACAACATGCCCTGGGTTCTGTAATTTCCATGGTTCTCGAGTAAGTGCTTGGTGGGATAGAACCAACGACTCATGTAGCTTGTCGTACATCCATAATTAACTTTTTAATAACCCTTTCCAATCAAGTTGAAATCTTTCCAAATATATGTTTGGACTTTACAGTCAAATAAATGCAAGAGATTAGAATAATATCCAGCAATACGTTAAGTGATATTAAAATAAAGATAAAAAAATCATATGGTATAGAGATGAGTGTTACAAATGCAATTTTTTTAGTAAGTTAATGCAAGTAACATTTATCACCCTAATATTTATGCTCAGTACATGTCAATTAAGAATTTATTAAAAAAAATAACGAGAATTTTTGGAGTCAACAATTCGTTAAAAAACAATGACCTCAGAATTAAAATGAGGATTTCATAAGAAGTAGGAATTTAGATATTAGAGAAAGTAATCAATGCAAATCAAAATGTTATCGACCAATAAATTATAAAAAATATAAGAAGAAAAAAGGTCCAAAACCAATGTACCTTATGTAGGATACATTTGGATCATGCATATTATAAAGATGATGGTATTACAAAAAAAACTAATCCAAGATGACATCAATATGACAAATTAATAGAAGATCTTATTATATTGAAGTATAGTTAAGGGGTGAACTGTTATGATTTTCCAAATGACAATAGTATAACCATGTGACATAATTAGACAAAGGAATCAAAGTGTTATGTACTCTCATAGTTTTACAATTAGACTTTATCACTTTATATCACCAGTTATTCCAACTTTAATGAATAAGCATTCATGAAAATGTATTACAATTCATAATAAAAAATGAGGTTTTCTCATAAATATGTTTTCTAAGACAAAACATTTTTAAGAGGAATGTAATATATATCTATATATACATAGATATATATATATATATATAAGAGAAATAACAATAAGAATAAATTGGTACATCCTAATTTTAGGACATGGTTTAGGTAAGTGATATGATTTTTCTACCATCATAATCATGATAACTACTTAATTTATTTATATAGTCTAACTTTACATTGTATTATAAACTTTTAGTTTATTCATATTAGATTTTTTTGAGTGACTTTCATGTTTTTCTTCTACTATGTTTTTTAAATTTTTCCTTGATAAATGATTTTTATCCATTTTACATATCTTTAACAGTAACTTTATTATTCTTATTAAACTCAAGTCTCTTTTTTTCTTTTCCCAACTTTTTAAAATGGTTGGAACTTTTAAATTACCGCCAAAGTCAAATGAAAATATTACCCTAACCTTACTCTCCTCCTTTTCCCCTTTTAGTTGTGCATGTATAGTCATTAGATACTGTGTAGCTTGAATCTATATACTTCATATCATATGGATGTTTTAACGTGTGATTTTACTAAAAGTTGGGAATGAAACATTGCTAAAATGATATATAACTAAACCAATAAATAATAATTTAAATACCTCTTGCAGTAGCAATATTAGTTTATACCATGACAAATTGTTAGTTCCAATATTTGCAGAAATTTATAAATAAATCATTATATTACAGGTTAGTAAGCTTACATATAAATATTCGTTCTCATTTCTTTCCCAAGAAGTTATTGTGTGAGTAGTATCCACATAAGAATGAAACTATTTTCATTATTCCCTATTGTTTTTCTATGGTGTGCTTTTACCAACAGTACATTTAGATATTGTTAAAACAAACATATAACTAAATTAATGTATAATCTAGATTAAGTTGTTAATTTCAATATCTAAATTTATAAAAATAAATTCTTACATTACATGTAAATGGGTTTACGATAATCATAATTTCTCATTTATTTCTTCATAGCTTATTGTGCGGATAGCATTCATAAAGAATAAGTATAGATGCAAGAGGTAAAATACAAGTACCAATTCCTCCAGGCTCCTTAGATTACCGATAGAATGTGGTAGCGTTTCCAAGCAAAAGCTGTCTAAAAACCATAATTTTCAAATTGCTTATGTTTCCAATAGCACCTGGTAATTCTTTCAAGTCAAATACCAAATAAAATCTTTGTAAGGATCGTTGATATGTAAGTTGGGGAGGCTATACTTTAATATTCCCATAAGAGAAGTTTTCAAGTGTGGTGATATTCCCAGGGCTTCACTTAAGATGGTCAATTGATCACAACAAGCCAAATCCAAAAAATTTAAATGTATTAAATTTCTGGGATAGAGCAAGTTAAAGTGCATGGATGCACTTTGGGTTGAGGAAGTTACATGGAAGATGGTTGATAAGATGCAAGAACAATAACTAGTTTCCAATTATAGCTGAATTCATCAAGGGAATGTGAATCCCTTGAGAGATAATATGTGCAGGTGTTCAATTATAGGGCCACATTTTGGGTATAGCAGGGCAATGTAATTGGTATATTGTTATATTTATTAGTTCACTAACAACTGTGTGTTTATGACAGTATGATGCAGGGAATTGCATGGCAAGAGAGACTTCCATGAGATATTGAAGAAGGTTTAGGCTGAGATTTTATTTAGGAACACTTGGAAGCACTGAGAACTCATGGGGATTGAGTCAGGGTGTCTGTTGAAAGTTTTGCGCTTTCGATGTTTTATGATTTATTTATGCTTGTTTTATGGTTTTGATTGTGACTAGTGCATGGCCATGCCACTTTGTTTGTGGTGTTGTATTGTTGTTTGGATTTCTATGATTTTCATCTTGTTTTCTTGTTCTTTCCTTCTATCCTTTGAGGGTCTTCGGAATTGGTTGGGGAAAGAGGAAATCTAATGGAGAATAGGGAGAGATGAGTGAACCCAATAGGTAATGTAAGACATGGATGAATCCCGATGCATGAATAAATGGCGGTTGAAGGTAATAATATGATAGATAGCTGGGATGGCATGACAAGGTTCCTGGTTTATGAGGAATCAAGTGGGAAGAGTATCCTTCTAAGATCTATGATTTTGGTGTCATATGTATATGATTTTGATATTATGTGTTTATAGCTATGCCTATGCTTGTGTTATGAACAAGGAATGTTGAATGATACATTAGTGGAATGAAAGCACCATAATCTGTGGCATGCTAGGATAAGCATAGATAGTTGAAGAAACCACAAACCCAAGATTCTTGTTTTGGATGCATGCAGTGAGGCGTGGGAAATACTGGGATCATTCTTATGGAAGAATGATTGATTTATGTAGGTGAATGACATGAAAAGGTTATTGGTTTATGAGGAACCAAGTGGGAAGATTAACCCTATAAGATCTAGATTTTGGTATCATATGTATACGATTTTGATATTATGTGTTTATAACTATGCCTATGTTTGTGTTATGAACAGGGAGTGTTGAATGATAAATTAGCATAATGAAAGCACTGTAATCTATGGCATTCTAAGATAAGCATAGATAGTTGAAGAAACCACAAACCCAAGATTTTGGTTTTGGATGCACGTAGTGAGGCGTGGGAAAGACATTAGAGGCAACGTTTCCTAGTAGAGATGGTGTGGTCTCTGGATGTGCAATACTACTGTTGTGTACATTTTGTAATGTGCCATGTGTATTGTGTACGTTTTGTGTTGTAATATGCGTAATCGTTGTGTTGTGACATGTGTATTCATTGTGTCGTATCATGTGTATACATGTTCATTGTGTTGTATCATGTGTATGGGTTGTGTTGCACACTGTGTGTAACCACCCTCCTCCCACATTTACCCAAGTTAACCGGTCCGCTGGGGTAAACATGTGATGAGAGGCTACTATGATGTGATTCAACTCCCCATGTATAGTTAAGGAAGTGGAACTGACAAAACAAAACCATTATGACCTTCCACACATGCTACAGAACCTTAACGAGATAACCAACCCTCCCAGATGACCAACCCATGAGAAAAATTGATGTTTCACTGATATCGACACCCAATTTCTCCCATGAAAAGCCATGCATGTGACTGAGGCCTTCCAGTAGCTCCCACAGAAAGGCATTCCAGTGACTGTGGAATTTTTAAGCTAGTTCTAAGTGAGCGACCCAAGATTCTGTGCCACCTTTTCAGGGCCAGGACTCATGCCACTTCCCATAACTTCATGAAAACTTCAAAAATGATAAATAACATTAAAACGTGATCACTAATGTAGAAATTTGATTAATGACTTGACTGGACCCATACTAGCCATGATAGGAATTTCATCAAACATATCACAAATATGTAATTTATAGGTCATAACAATAGATTTGAGCATAATGGTCTCATACTTATCTGAGATTCGTAAGGAAGCATTGATGCCTTATCACAATAGTTGCATTATCATCTCTTAGGTCATATATTCGTTGATCATTCTTTTGCTAATCAAAACATTATGAGAGCCATACATCAAGTCTATCATAAAACATATTCATAACCAACATATAACCAACATAAATAACAAGGATATGACAACCATAAGAATCATATATGAACAAGCACATTTACACATGAAATACCAAGGATAAGGAACTCTTATTAATGAATTCATAATCCAACCAGGTTTGGGACTTCCTCAAATCACTTGACCATAGATTGGATGAACCAATTCTTTCTTTCAGCCCATCGCCCCCGTGCCATATTCCAAGCATGAACGTGAGATCTAATGAAACAATTCAAACAAAACCAAAACAGGGCTTCCAGAGGCCAAATCACCTCAACCCTCAACTAGTGATTCCACCTCATGGTTGGAAATCACTAAACATCACTATATCGGTTTTTACCCAAGCTGTCCAGGGCTCTAGAGTGTTTGTTCCAACGAGGGCTTCCAGGACTAGTAACTCAACCCACAATTGTTGTTGAGATTCCAGAGAGTTTATCCAACCAAGTATTCCAGAACTAGTAACTCAACCCACTAAGGGCTTCTAGAGCGCTTGTCCAACCAAGGCTTCTAGGACTAGTAACTCAACCCAAGCTATTATAGGGCTTCCATAGTGTTTGTCCAACCAAGGATTCCAGGAACTAGTAACTCAACCCACAACCATAAGGAACATGAGAACCAACTAGAAAAAAATAGGAAATACACCCACAACACCATGGTTATACATGAAACGGAAAGACTAAGAAAAACTATTGTCAATAAAGGAAATCCTCCATGCCAATGATATATCATGACCAAGAAACCACATGCATGCCAAAACTAGCAAGGAAATCATACATGCAACTTGGTACCTATATGCAAAACCTATTGTAGTTGTTGATTCCGATGTCCTCTTACACTTCCCTGTTCTTCCTTGTGCCTTCTCGCTCCAATCCTAAGTATGCCACACTGATCCAAGAGTTCTCCAAGAAAAATCTAAGTGTCTAACAGTATGAGAGAGAGAGTAGAATAGAGAGCTCCAAGCTAAAACTGACAAAAAATTGCCAACTAATCCTCAAAAGCCTTTTTAATAATGAGGCCTCTAATTTCTTCAATTTTCCATTAATTTCCTTCATTTTTCCTCCTCACATGTAACCCGTGACCTTTCACCTTCATTTTCTCTTATTTTCCATTATTTTCATAAATAAAATGGCAATAAATTCCTCATGCTTTCCAAAGCCTTTTACATTTCCTTTGCCAATTTCCATAGCCATTAATTAATCACAAGTGATCCCCATCACATATGTTTTCTCCTAACATTTAGCTTGGAGTATGTGTCCTATGACTATGGTTATTATTTTATTACTTGTATTTTTTACTAAGGTTGTTACAGAACCTTCCCCCTTAGGGGAACACCGTCCTCGGTGTTCAATGACACTTACAAATAGCAAGGCTGTTGAAAAAAAAATTATACTGCCCATGGAGCTTTATAAATTAACTCGATACAGTATTTACAATTAACACCCTACTGAGAAGAAATCCAACATGAGAAACATAACAACATGACAACCATAATGACATGACACCCATACCGCTTATTGGAGCTTTATAACACAATTCATGGCGGTATTTACATCCATATACATATATACATATGCCAAAACATCACATCAAATCATATGCCAAAATCATTCACTCAATCAACGAATAGAGAAGGATACATAGCCCACATTTGATTTGCCAGCTCCCATGTAGTTTCATCGAGCCCAAAGTGGTTCCATTGCACTTTAAGCTACTCGATTGCTTGCTTCCAGAGCATGAGAATATTTCTCTGCAAAATACACTGAGGTTTCGGCTGGAATTCTCCTTTTGATTCCACTTGCAATACAAACCGGTCAATCACATGATCAACATATTTAGCATATTTCTTAAGAAATGACACATGGAAAACATCATGGACTTTCACTGTCAAAGGTAGTGCAAGTCGATAGATTATTGGTCCAATGCTTTCAAGAATTTTGAAAGGTCCGCAAAACCGAGCTGCCATCTTGGCATGTGATCCAATCCTCAAGGATCTTTTCTTGGGGTTGATGCACAAGTACACCTGTTCCCCAACCTGAAACTCCTTAAAAATCTTATTCTGATCTACATAACTTTTCTCTCTGTCCTGTGTTGCCTTCAGATTCTTCTTGATTACTTGCATTTCCTATTCCATCTTTGCCAACATGTTGGTCCCATCAACAACCTGTTAACTGGATCACTCCAACTCATGGGAGTATTACAACTCTGCCGATATAGTACCTCAAATAGACTCATCCTCAAAGACTCCTGGTACCCATTATTGTAAGCAAACTCAACTAGTGGAAGATACTCTTCCCACCTCCACTGTTCATGTATCACATACATCCTCAACACGTCATCCAATATCCTGTTGACTCTCTCTATCTATCCATCTGTTTGTGAATGATAAGTTGTATTAAAGGCCAACTCTGTACCCAAACCAACAAATAACTCTTTCTAGAATCTAGAAGTGAACTTGGAATTCTTGTCTAACACAATCTTCTTCAAGACACCATGCAACCTCACTACATCTCTGATGAAGACTTGTGCTACATCATTGTTATCACAAAAAATGATGAACTAGCCATTTCTAACTAGGTGGACCGAAATACACCATGTAGGATTAATTTTACCATAGTAAAATCACTTTCACCATGGGAAATAATTTAGTAAACCATTTTTATTAAATTATTTTTGATTAAAATTAAAAAGCCCCATGAGGATAATTGAATAAATTGTTATTTATCTAATTTTCTCTAGGAATAATTATTAAATAATTTTTGATAATTATTCCTTATCACATTTAACCAAATCACGGAGGAATAATTAAATAAATCACTATTTATTGATTATTCCATATTCTATTATTGGAATAATTGTTAAATCGTTGTTTAATATTTATTTCAATTTCACACCATTCTTAATCCTCGTGAAATAATTAATATATCATTTTATTTGTTAATTATTTATAAATAAAGATATTTGACTATTTTGAATATCTTTTCCCTCTCCAAAAGATATAATAAAGTATTTCTAACTGTTAGATCTTGATTTGGTCAATATTATTTTATTAATCTCCATTTTCTAAATCAACCCAATACTTTGTTATAAATAAGATGGTTTTCCATTCATCCTTCACCATGATCATTATCATCGTCAAAACTATTGTCTTTTCACATTGCAGCTCCCATTTCAGTTCTATACATTATTTTGGGTTTTTCACATATTGAGAGAGAGAACTGATTAGTGAAGCACCAAGGACATCAAAGGACACATCCCACAAAGGGGAATTTTCATACCCTATTGTAGATTTCCTTCACTAGGTGTTATCAATAAATATTATTATTCATTTAAAATTCTTTCCATATTGGGTTATTACATTGGATTTCTATTGATGTTTTCTATCTAGATCACACATATATTTTTATTGCAGGTTTTTCTCATTTTATTATTGCATATTTGAAGCATAAACAACAACCACAAATTGTTGTTAGGGTCACTTGTTACTAGTGACTTAAATGAATTGGTACACCTTCCAAGATATTTCATACTAACAAATGACGACTCCAGTGGGTCTTTAGCTACATTTGTCATTAACAAATAACGACTCCACTGAGGTAGTAATTCAGTTCCTAGGTGACTGAAGTTTTAGTAAATTTTAGGATTTTCTGCAACTATTCATAGCCTCTCAATTTCTATTTATCATTTTTTTTTTGGTCAAATTTTCAAATTCTGGTGTTTTTTTGGTTCTTTCCACAGGTCACAAGTACTAGCCGAGCAAGAGATGACAAAATATGTGCGAGATTTACTGACCAAGAGTCCTAGGAGAAAAA
>APFE030748429.1:0-67383 GCA_000404065.3 Pinus taeda
GGTGGGTCCGCCCAACCTAACATAGTGTCAAAAAAAAAAAATTCTGAGGCGCTGCCCCAGACCCCATAAAGTGGGGTTATAGGTACCCTTCAAACCCCCCGTTGACTATGTGGAAAGAATATAACACAACCCAACAGAGACTGGTGCCCAACAATGACCAAAGGCTTGACCAAAATGTGCTTACGAACCTACTATCCCAATCTAATATAATGGTATGCGAGATCCAAAAATGTACCTGCACTTATTCAAAGAAGAGTTTAGCACTAGATTTTAATGTGATACTCTTCTTGTAGGAAGCCAATAAAATTTTTCGACGACCACAAATACATAGTCATTCCCATGCTTAGTAGAAGTAATGAAAGAGATCTAGTCCATGGAAGTGGATTCCTAAGGCCGACTAGGAGTAGGTAGAGGAGCATACAGGTCTTTCTTCTTAATGGTTTGTTTAGCAATGGCACAGGCAATGTAGGTTCTCACGTATTTTCTAACATCTTGTCATAGATTTGGCCAATAAAAATACTTATGTAATATGACCACAATTTTCTCCACACCCAAGTATCCTGCAAATAGAATATAGTGTTCCTCCCAAATTAAGTTGGCACATTCTCTTGAAGGAGAAGAAAGGTGGCCCACGTAGCATAATAATGCATCTTAAAGTTGGAAGTTTGCAACTTGATTTCTATCCACTAGCATTTGTTATGTGATGGAAAAATATGGATCCTATGGCCATCCAAAGGTCTCATGGCCAAAGGAGTTGAGAATAGTGGTTAGTGCTACAACCAACGGCCAAATAAGGCAATATGCAACATGATCCGTGTTACCCTTTCTGTATTTAATGTGTAGATGGAATTGTTGAGGATAGGTGGACCACTTTTGATGGAAAACATTTTACAACTTCCCATATGTTTGTATAAATATAATAGGTTGGAGATTTGTGTGGATAACTATATCGATTACTAGAATGTTTTGTTTCCAATGTTGATAAGCCTACACGATGAAATACATATCTTTATTGTTTGTGAGGTATTTTTGAAGCGTATTAGAAAGCGTCTCACTGTGATAGGCCACTAGATGCCCTTGTTTGGTAAGAATTTCACCAATAACATAGTAAGAGGTGTCTTTATGAATTTCATATGGTTGTTGTAGGTATGGAAATGTGAGTACAAGAGCATAGAAAAGGTGATGCTTTAGCTCAACAAATTCCTTCTATTGGGACTCAGACCAAAAACCATTATTTTTCTCTACCCTTGGTAACTTGACTCAAAGGCCAAGTAACATGAGAGAATACCAACATGATCCTTGAATAAAAATTAGAAAGGAAAAAATTTTTGTGAAGCTTTATTAGAGTGGTCGAGGCTAGCCAATCCCGAATGACTTCGCTCTTAGCTGGATCCACATGCACACCTATTTCATGAATGATGTAACCCACATATGGCACCTAGCTCATGAAAAATGTGCATTTGTCCAAGTTGGAACATTATAGTTTGTGTTGCTGCAGGGTCTAAATTGTTGGGTTGTGTTATATTCTTTCCATGACTAGCCCACGTAGTTAACTAGGGGGTTAGAGGAGGGGCGAAGCCACCCTTTATTATGGCGATTGTGTAGGAGGGGGGGTGGGGGGTCACAGGGGATCTGAGGCGTACCCATAACCCTAATTTATGGGGTCCGAGGTAGTGCCCCGGAAAATTTTGGTTTTGGACCCTATGTTAAGATGGGCGGACCCACCTATGGTTTTGTGCATGATTTTCGCACATGTTTTTGGACGTGATGGTTTTCGGTCCATGGTATTGGACGTGATAGTTTTTGGTCCATGGTATTAGATGCTTCGACATGTATAAATATATTATAACATTGAAAGGAATATAATGAAAAATCAAGATGGTAGTTCCGGTTTTGGGATCTAGGGGAACATTTTTGTGTATATGTGTTTTATGTGTTATGCTCTCGCATTGTTTATTTTCTTTGTTTTAGAATTTGTATGTAGGTAATTTCTCTACGAGGTTAAAACCTACATTTGGTATCAGAGTAGTTTTTGATTCAAGGGGATGCCTTTGTTGCTGAGGGGTTTCACTCGGGCATGTGGTAGACCGTGTTTAGTGGGAGATCTACGAGATTTATTTTGGTGGTGAAAGAAGATGGCGAGCAGTGGAAAGATAGAGATCGAGAAATTTAATGGTCAGAGTTTTGAGTTGTGGAAACTCAAGATGGAGGATATGTTAGTGGATAAAGATCAGTGGATCGTGGTAGATCTGGGTACTAAACCAACAAGAGTGTCCGATGAAGAATGGAAGGAGTTGGATCAAAAGGCAAAGAGCATAATACGATTGTGTTAGGCCCCTATACTACAAGTGTAACCCCTTATTGTTATTAGTACAACCCACTTATTATATTGATGTACCCATGTAGTGCCCATATTGTTACTATTGTGCCCCATAGAAGCTCACTATTGTTAATAATTGTCCCCTACATTATATGTTATTTAGGCTCTGATTATGTTATGAACCTTAGACTCCTATATATAGAGAGGAGGTCTTTTCATTTGAATCATCCAAGAATTGTTCATTTATGTAATGTAAAGGAGGTTTCCCCCTCAAAGAGGTTGAATTCTAAGGTGTTGATCTATCCTTTCTATCTTTTTCTTGAGCTGGTTACATAACATTTGGTATCAGAGCTTTGGATTCTAGGGTTTCGCTGCTGCAAACAGGTCATCGTGGCATTTTCAGTATAACTTTTTTTCTACGATGTTTCAGAAGCTAAAACAAAAACCCATTTGAGATGAAATCGCGCTGAATCGTGGATCTGAATTTAAAAAATTTTCGCATTATATTTGCGGAGATATGATCTGAGGAAGTTGGTCTTTCTGTAGACTCTTGAATTACATTCCAAACAGGCGACCTGGGGAAAATCATCATAACTTTCTCTCTGTGCATCGAATAGAAATTTCACAAAAAGGTACAGAAAGAGGACAGACTGTAGATTCTTCTATATATTTTTCAGAGCCAAAGGTTGAAATAGTGACACGTGGCACTTCATACCAGTTTGCTCTTCTGGAAAGGTCTATAATCAGGTCACTGTGGGAGATTTGGCGTAACTCTTCATTGGAGAATCTAATTGGGGTCAGACTAGTGGCATTGGAAGGAGGACATAGAGGGCTACTATAGATCACAATTTTAGAACTTAAAGATCTGAAAGTACAGAGTTACAGTCGTTTCAAGGTCGAGCTCCTAAAATCAAGAAAAAACAAGATGAGGAAGTTTGATGGGAAGGATCTGGTAAATTGGATACTTCAGATGGAGCAATATTTTGATTTACATGGTGTACCAATGTTACAAAAGGTATGTATTGCATCTTCAAATTTAGAACCGGATCAACTTTTATGGTATAAAGGGATTTGTTCTCGTAAATGACTTGTTACGTGGTCAATTCTCACAGAGGAAATGATAGCACATTATGAGGATACAAAGAGAAACACCTTCTTTAGAGCACCACCACAACAATTGGAAAGAGTAATAGGGCTTTGTGACATACTAGAAAGTAAATTTATGGCAACAATGAATTCTACCCCTCACATCTATGAAGATGGAAGTGTTGTTTCTCCTAGCCTCCCACAACCTACAAGGCTTACACCACAATAATTGGAAGAAAAAAGAGAAAAAGGGCTTTGTTACAATTGTGATAGCAAATCAAGTGGAAGAACTTACCCACTGAAGATTCCACATTGGAGGACAAGAAGTTTATACAGAAGCATCAAGAACTACGCAAGCGTTGAGGACAACACTTTTTGAAGGAGAGGGGCATGTTAGGCCCCTATACTACTAGTATAACCCCTTATTATTATTAGTACAACCCCCTTATTATATTGATGTACCCATGTAGTGCCCATATTGTTACTATTGTGCCCCATAGAAGGCCACTATTGTTATTATTGTTCCCTTACATTATTATTGTTATGTAGGCTCTGATTATATAATGACCCCTTACGCTCCTATATATAGAAAGGAGGTCTTTTCATTTGAATCATCGAAGAATTGTTCATTTATGTAATGTAAAGGAGGTTGCCCCCTTGAAGAGACTGAATTCTAAGGCGTTGATCTATCTTTTCTATCTTTTCTTGAGTTGGTTTCATAACAGCCTACTGCCATCTCTTTAGTTACTGCAAAAAAATGCAATAAACTCATTTATAAAATCAAGAAACTTGATTTCCTCAGGATACGCCCTCAGGGAAAGAAGAGGAGAGTGGCCATGACCTCCAGACAAGGCCCCTCCACATGACAAAAACAGATGGACAAGGTCGTGGAGGAGTACAAGAACATCTTCACCTCTCTCCCAGGGGTTCCTCTGCACTGTCAAGTGAAGCACTCCATTGATTTGACCCCAATTGTGTCATTTCCCAATGGACCAATCTATCGGTGCTCTATTATGGAGAACGACGAAATCAAGAGGCAGATTTAGGAGTTGCTACAAAAAGGTCACATACGGCTGAGTTCATCGCCCTGTGGGAGCCCAATAGTGTTGGTGCAGAAGAAAGATGAGACTTGGAGACTTTTTTTTGGCTATCGGGCGCTAAACAAGATCACTGTCTGGAACACGTACTCGATCAAATAGATTGATGAACTTCTGGACCAACTCAAGGGGAAAAATATTTTAGCAAGATTGACTTGAAGTTCGGATATCACTAGGTACCAATCGAACCCTCCATTGTGTGGAAGATTGCCTTCAAAGCCAAGGAGGGCCTTTTTGAATTGTTTCTCATGCCTTTTGGGTTGAAAAATTCTCTTGCAACATTCACGACATTGATGGATGAAATCTTGTAGCCATTCACCAACTCATTTGTAGTGGTATACTTGGATGACATCCTGATCTTCAGTTAGAGTTGGGAAGAGCACCTCCACCACATCCGATACGTTCTCCAAACACTGCAGCAACACAACTTGTGTGACAATTTGGAGAAATTCACTTTTGGCATGACCTAGGTATAGTATGTGGGATACATTATTGATGAACGGGGGTACATGTGGATCTAGCCAAGATCCAATTCATTCACGATTGAAGAGCCCCAACCACTATGATAGAGCTCAGCAACGTTCTGGGTCTTGTCAATTTCTACCATACGTTCGTGTTGGGGTTCTCTCATATCACTTGGCCCTTGAGTCAAGTCAGCAAGGGAGGAGCGAAAGAAAAATTATTTTTGTCTGAATCTCAACAGAGGTCGTTTGCAGAGTTGAAACATTGCCTTTGCTCTGAGCTAGTGCTCGCATTGCCAGACTTGAAACAACCATTTAAGATCAAGACAGATGCCTCTGACTATGCTATTGGGGCAATCCTTACTCAATAGGGGAATCTAGTGGCATATCACAGTGAGACACTTTTAGACACAGTTCAGAAGTATCCCACTTATGACAAAGGGATGTATTCCATTGTGCAAGCCTGTCGACAATGGAAGAATTACATTTTGGGGAAGGAAATGGTCATCCACACAAATCACCGACCCCTACAGTTCATACAAATGCAAGGGAAGTTATAGAATGATCAGTATCAGATGTGCCCCACATATCTACAACAGTTCCATTTGAATATCAAGTACAAGAAGGGAAGCACTAGTAATGTTGCAATCTGCCTCATTCGACCATCGATCATGCAATTAACCATCATGCTCAACTCTTGTGGGCGCGATACTTCTGATTGGCCACTTCTCTACAAAAGAGACCCAGATTTCGGCCATACATACCACATGCTCTTGGAAGGTCAACATGTTCTAGATCTTCACCTCCATGATGCACTGTTATGCCACCTGGGACACCTTTGTGTTCCTTTAAGCGAGTGTTCCAAGATGATTTGGGAAGCACACTACATTCAAGTCTCTGGGCATTTTAGGGTCAAAAAAATAGTGGCAGTACTGCAAAAGTATTTCTATTGGCCGAATCTTCGACAGGATGTCAGGAAGTACATCATATCCTACACTAACTGCGCCATTTCCAAACCAACCATCAAGAAGCAAGGCCTCTATACTTTGTTGCCTACCCCTATTCAACCTTTGGAATCCATCTCCATGGATTACATGTTGGACGTGTTGGCATTATGACACAGGTTTGGCACTATGACACAGGTTTTGTCCTTGATGGCAACTCACTCAGATGATAGATCACAATTCAGGCTCACAGAATGAAAGAAAAAGAAGTATAAGCAGGTTCCCCTTGACCAAGCCGTGTATACACGTGGGTTCATAGACCAAACGGCGCGTATGCATATACACACACTTTCACGCAAATAAAAGCACATACATGTTGGAAAACTTGGTTTCGGTTCGTGGTATTTGGTCCTTGGTATTGTGACCCATGGTATTGGTCCAAGGTATCTTGTCCGAAGTGTTGACCTCAGGTATTTATTCCAAGGTATTGCTTCTAAGTGGTTTTGGACCATGGTATTGAATAAGGCCTAAGACTATAAAAGGAGGAGGAGATCATTAGGCAAATGCACTCAAGAATTGAATATCTAATGAAGAGCAAGATCTAGAATACTATTCATTGGGTTATGATGCATAGCTGGCTCTGAATCAAGGAGGAACCTAAGCACTTGAAGAAGGATAAGTTCTATTGATGGGTCAAGATCCTAAGGCTTGAAGAGAAGTATCTTTAAGTGGTTTTGATCTTTTATCTGAATAATTGGTGCATGTCGTAATCTGTAAATCTAATGATCTGGGTATAACTGATGTCTGAATAGTTGTAAAGGTTAAATCATCTTTTACAGATCTGTACGCAGGTTAATTACAGCAAGGGCGCATATACATGCTGGTTCAACATTTCAAAACAACGTATATGTAGGTTTGTCTTGAGAAAAGTGCATATGCACGCAGGTTAGACACATTGATTTAGTGTTATGGGTTCTGGCTTGGGTCCTGGTTACTGTTACTATGTTCTGGTTTCATCTTTCAGAAAAGTGATTGCTTGATTCAGTTTTGGATTGGTACAAAGGAGATTAGTTGATGCAGATATATCTGATGTTTGATTGATGTTATTGATGGATCCAGTCTGAAAATTCATGAAACGTGGTCCTTGGAAGAAAAGAGTAGGTTGTAGCCTTCTGTAGGTCAGCACTTATGTACTAGTACATCAGCTAGTACAAGAGCTAAGTGGGTTGTAGCTCCCTTCTAGGAGAATATGGAGAACGAGATAAGGTTGTAGTCTTCTGTAGGTAGAAGCCTGTGTACTGGTATATGACTGCACCAGCATAGAAATATTGTAAAAAGAATTTTCTTATTAAAAGAAGATAGAGACAAATTGCAGCAAGTGGTTTTCACCCACATTGGGTTTCCACCTTATATCTTGTGTTCTTATGTGTGATTGTTTGCTCTATTTTTACTATACTTGGTTACTGTTATATGGTTATGATACACAGATTATAGATCAACATTTTATGAATTACTAAATTATAAGTCTACAGGATATACGCTACTTTTCTTAACAACAGTTGCGTATATACACAAGATTCATTAACTGAAGTAGCGTATACAAATCTGATTGTGAAAAGAAATATTATTGACATGCTAATACTGATTCACCCCCCCTCCCAATATTATTTCCAACAATTGGTATCAAAGCCAAGTTCTCCAAAAGAAGCTTGATCGCTTGAAGGAAGATCTGTCATCATGAGAAACTACGAAAGAGAGGCATCCATCAGGCCACCAATATTTGATGGGAGCAACTTCATCTATTGGAAGGTAAGAACCACAACCTATCTTCAATCTCTTGGAACAGAAGTTTGGGATATCGTGGAAGGAGGATACACATTTCCATCAACATCCCCTATAGATACGATAGGTAAAAATTAGTATGAAACAAATGCAAAGGATGTCAATACTCTATTGGGAAGTTTGTCACAATCAGAATTCGTCAAGGTTATGCAACTAAAAGCCACCAAAGAAATATGGGACAAGGTCATTCTAAGCTATGAAGGAGATGATTAGGTAAAATGTACAAAACTACAATCTCTCAGAATTCAATATGAAAGTCTTAGAATGCACAATGATGAAAGTGTAGCTAATTATTTCTTACGTATAGATGAGATTGTTAATTGCATGAAAAAATAGGGTGAAGAGATAAAAGAAGTTACTTTAGTTGAAAATGTTCTAAGATCCTTGTCTTCTAAATTTGAATCAAAAGTTTCTGCCATAGAAGAAAAGAAGGATCTTCACAGTATTACTATGTCATAGCTGCATAGAATCCTAACTGCTTTCGAAATGAGAAGAGGGGGTCCATCAGATATGAGAGAAGTCGCATTCAAAGATTCGGGAAAAGGATAACTCAATGAGTTGGGACATATGTTAGAAGGAGAGGAAAAATCAAACTTTGTCAAGAACCTTCAACGGGGTTCTGGAAGATTGAGAGGTAAACTACCTTTCAAATGTTTTTCTTGTGGAAGAGTAGGTCATTATGCTGCCAAATTTCCTCACAAAGATAAGCTTGAAAAAGGTAAGGAATCAGCAAAATGGAATAGAAAACAAAGTGTGAATAAGAAGAGCTACTATACGCATGAAGATAGTGATGGTTTATCAAATGGTGATGAAGATGAAAATAGAAATGATTATAAACTTCTGATGGCTTTTGAAGATGATGATTTCTTGGATGCTTTAGATGAAGATGGTCTTTATGAAGAAATTGCTAAACTTAAAATCTTTGTAGAAGAAAAGAGTATGATTATAGATACTCTTACATTCCAACTTGCTAAAAGGGAAAAACACAATGAAAAGTTAGAATGTGAAATTGTAGGTCTAAGAAAAGAAATTGATAAAAAAAAGGCTCCCAATCTTAAGTTTGCTAAAGGATCAGAAAATTTAGATGAAATTATCAAAATGCAACATTCTCCTCTGATAAAGACAAGTCTTGGATACACTGAGGAACCATTTCAAGCTCAGAAGCCATCAACCTCCAAAAGCTATCTTGATGCAGCAAGGAGAAATGAATAGGTTGACAATCGTCAGCAGAGGCTTAAAGCATATCACTAGGTAAGTCGAGTTCAATCTACTTCAAGGATGAACAGAAGCTATAACCAACCATAGGTGAATGCTAATGGAAACTACAATCATTAGGTCAGTAGATTCAATAATGACAGGAATTTCTTTAATGGCCAATGTTTTTCATGTCATAACATTGGACACAAAAATTCTCAATGTGTTGCTTACAAGACCATCATGACTAGAGAAGCACGAAATAAAAGGAATGTGACTAGGATCATGAAAAAGACCTACAATAACTTTTCTGCTCTTGAAAATGAAATAGAATGCTCTATCTGTAACAACTTTGGTCATGAAGACTCTGAATGCAGGAGTGAATTTCAGCAAACACCTCAGAAGGAGCAAGACTCATTGGTTCCCAAAACATGGAAAAAGAAAGAACCACAAATCGAAAGATGTGGTATAGCCTTATATGCAGAAGGACAAGAAAATCAATGGTACATCGACAGTGGATGCTCGAAACACATGACAGGTGATAAAGAAAAACTTTAGTCATATAGTGCCTTAGAAAAGGAAAGGAAGGTCTCATTTGAAAATGACACCCCTTTAGTCATAAAAGGTAAAGGCTCTGTTCTCTTAAAAGAATAGGTCAAAGATGGGAATGTTATGTATGTTGATGGCTTAAAGCAAAATCTATTGACTGTTAGTCAAATGTGTGATCAAGGAAATGAGGTAATATTTCGATCAAATGGATGTGTTGTTCATGAGCTTGATACAGGAGAAACAGTGATCAAAGGCATAAGAACTCCAAATAATTTATACCTACTCAAGGGAGGACAACAACAATGCTATCTAAGAAAAAATGATGAACACTGGCTATGGCACAAAAGATTGGGGAATTTGAGCTTCCCTCAGATAAGGAAAGCATGCAAATTCTAGGCTATTTGCGATCTTCCTGACATCAGAATTCCAGAAAATACAATATGCAAATCGTGTCAATTTGGTAAGCAAACCAGAACACATTTCCCTAAGAAGAAAGGATCAGCTAGTAAACCACTTGAACTTGTCCATACTGATTTATGTGGTACATCAAGGAAAAAGTCACCTCGTGGAGAAGAATACTTTATATTGTTCATTGACAACTTTTCTAGAAAGTGTTGGATAGGACTTATAAATCATAAAGACGAAGCATTTGAAAAGTTCGAAGCATTCAAAGCTTTGGTTGAAAATTAATCAGATCGCAAAATCAGATGTCTCAGATTTGATCGAGGGGAATTTACCTCAGATGAATTCTTTGACTTCTGTGAAGAACATGGAATAAGAAGGGAATTCTCTACCGCAAGGAATCCTCAGCAAAATGGAATGGTAGAAAGGATGAACATAATTGTTCAACAGATGGCTCGTGCTATGCTAGATGAGTTTGGAACTCCTGCAACCTTCTGGGGTGAAGCTGCATTTGCTTCTGTCACTATTCTCAACAAAAAAAATGTTTGTGTAAAGAACACTCAAACTCCTCATGAACTTTGGTATGGTAAGACTCCTACTGTAAAATACTTCAAAGTTTTTGGAAGCAAATGTTACATGAAAAGGACTGATGAAAAACTTGGCAAGTTTGAACCTAGAGAAGATGAAGGCATTCCCCTTGGTTACTCTTCCCGAAGTAAAGAATACAAGTGTTATAATAAAAGAATAGGAAAAATTGTTGAAAGTATTGATGTTGTGGTTGATTAAGTAGGCAAAAATCCAAAGCAGGTAAAAACTGAAGAGTGGGAAGATGATGAGGATTATCCTTCCACATCAAATCAGAATAATGTCGAAGAAGAAGAAAACAATGAAGCACCAGAAGAGTAGATAACGGCAGAAGAAAATACTCCATCCAGATATGTTTAGAAAAATCATATAGAGACTCAAATTTTGGGACAGAAAGAGGCAGGTGTGCAGATAAGAAGAACTATTATAGAAGCTTCAAGCTATCCAGCATTGCTTTCTTCCATCAAACTGCAAAATGTACATGAAGCATGCAAAGATGAATGTTGGGTCAAGGCCATGAATGAAGAGATTGAGCAAATTGAAAAGAATAATACTTGGGAATTAGTTCCTAGACCTCATGATAAGAATGTCATAGGAACCAAATGGATATTCAAAAACAAGATGAATGAAAATGGAGAAGTTACTAGAAACAAGGCTAGACTTCTTTGTAAAGGGCATGCTCAACAAGAAGGTATAGAATTTGAAGAAACTTTTGCACCTGTCGCTAGACTTGAAGCCATAATAATGTTCCATGCTCTTTCTAGCTTTCAGAAGTTCAAAGTATATCAAATGGATGTGAAATATGCCTTTCTTAATGGAGATTTAGAAGAGGAGGTATATATTGAGCAACCAGATGGATTCATCCTTGGAAATGATGCAAAACTTCTATGCAGACTCAGAAAGGCACTTTATGGTCTAAAACAAGCTCCATGGGCATGGTATTATTGCCTTGACAAATACCTTCATCAACGAGGTTTTTCAAAAGGATCAGTTGATAGCAATCTATATATAAAAATTGAAAATGATAAATTGCTAATACTTGTTGTGTATGTTGATGATATCATTTTTGGGCATCATGAAGAATCCATGAGTAAGACTTTGGTTTAGTAATGCAAAAAGAATTTGAAATGTCCCTTCTTGGTCAGCTCACATATTTTCTTGGTTTACAAGTTCAACAAAATAAAGATGATATTTTTCTATCACAAACCAAGTACCTCAAGCAGATCTTGAAGAAATATGGGATGGAAGACTCTAAACCAGTATGTACTTCTATGGTAACAGGATGCAACCTCAACACAAATGATGAATCAACAGTAGTGCATCAACCAACCTACAAATATATGATTGGTAGTCTAGTCTATCTAGCAGGTACCCAACCAGACGTCATGCATGCAGTGGGAATAGTTGGAAGATTCCAAGCAAATCCAAAGGAAGCACACCTTCAGGCAATCAAAAGGATTTTTAAATATCTTCAAGGGACACAAAACTTTGGTTTATGGTATCCTAGAGATACAGATCTTACACTTCATGCATATATAGATGCAGATTGGGCAAGAAGCATGGATGACAGAAAAAGCACTAGTGGTGGTTCATTCTTCATGGGTTCCAGATTAGTGTCTTGGTTCAACAAGAAACAAAGTTCCATTGCATTATCTACAGCTGAATCATAATATGTCGCTACTACATCTTGCTACGCACAACTTCTTTGGATGATGCAAACATTGCAAGACATTCAAATCACTTGTACTCCACCCATCTCCATTCTATGTGATAATACAAGTGCAATTAGTATTTCAAAGAATCCTGTCATGGATTCCAAGACCAAGCACATACCTATCAAATATCATTTTCTCTGGGAACAAGTGCTTGAACAAAAGGTCAAATTGGAGTATGTTCCTTCCAAAGAATAGGTTGCTAATATATTCACCAAACCACTGCCCAAAGAGACATTTGAATACCTCAAATAGAAGCTGGGAGTAGTTGATGCATCTTATTTCCATTGATACTTATTTGTTTCAAAGAAAAGTGGTTGTACGCGAGTTTCATGAAGCGTATACGTGTACATACGCCGGTTGCTGTGGATATAGTCACGTATATGTTGGGTTGAATAATATCAGTGGGACAGACTTAGGATGAAAAGAGTTAGACATGGGTCTAGTAGTGATCATCTATCACATGTTCAGGGGGAGCATATACTTCTAATAATGCATTGTTGGAATTATCTTAGAAGGTCTTGGTACAATTTCACAACTGTTTTTGTTTCAGGTGGAACAGGTGTAGAAGGAGATCATGGTTGCTGGTCTGGATGGTGATTGACAGATGCTACTGATGATAGTTGTTTATGATTATCAAAGTCTTGTTTTAGATATTATGTCTCTATGTCATGTATATCTTTTATTATCAAGGTCATGTAACGACCTTTTTTGTTTCCCCACTTGGTTGGGTGGATGAGTCAATCTTGGTATATCCCCACTTGGTTGGGAGATGGATGTACATATGAGTCTTTGATGATAGGAAGGTAATTTATGAGGTATAGAGTCATGTTCTTCTTGAAGAACATATTTTTGCAGACCTTGCTTACAATCAGGGGGAGCATGAACAACACACTTGAGCATATAAGAGAATTCAACATGTACTCAGGGGGAGCATAACCCTTTGCTCTTGATGAAAAAGGGGGAGAGTAACTTGGGGTTGCCATCAAGTCCAAAGGGGGAGATTGTTGGCATTATGACACATTTTTGGCACTATGACACAGGTGTTATCCCTGATGGCAACTCACTCAGATGACAGATCATAGTTCGGGCTCACAGAATGAAAGAAAAATAAGTATATGTAGGTTCCCCTTGACCAAACCGCGTATACATGCAGGTTCGCAAACCAAAAGGAACGTATATGTATACACACACTTTCACGCAAGGAAAAGCGCATACATGTTGGAAAACTTGGTTTTGGTCCGTGGTATTTGGTCCTTGGTATTTTGACCCATGGTATTGGTCCAAGGTATCTTGTCTAAAGTGTTGACGCCAAGTATTTGGTCCTAGGTATTGCTTCTAAGTGGTTTTGGATCATGGTATTAAGGCCTAAGACTATAAAAGGAGGAGGAGATCATTAGGCAAATGCACTCAAGAATTGAATATCTAATGAAGAGCAAGATCTAGAATACTAGTCATTGGGTTATGATGCATAGTTGGATCTGAATCAAGGAGGAACCTAAGTTCTTGAAGAAGGATAAGTTCTATTGATGGGTCAAGATCTTAAGGCTTGAAGAGAAGTATCTTTAAGTGGTTTTGATCTTTTATCTAAATAGTTGGTGCATGTCGTAATTTGTAAATCTGATGAATTGGGTATAACTGATGTCTGAATAGTTGTAAAGGTTAGATAATCTTTTACAGATCTGTATGCAAGTTAATTATAGCAAGGGCACGTATACACGCTGGTTCAGCATTTCAAAACAGCGTATACACAAGTTTCTCTTCAGCAAAGTGTGTATACATGCAGGTTAGACACATTGAAGTGGTGTACACATTATAAAATATGTTTTAGCTACTTCAATCTACTATTGCAGTGTTATGAATTTTGGCTTGGGTTCTGGTTACTGTTACTGTGTTCTGGTTACAGCTTTCAGAAAAGTGATTGTTTGATTCAGTTTTGGATTAGTACAAAGGAGATTGGTTGATGCAGATATATTTGATGTTTGATTGATGTTATTGATGGATCCAATTTGAAAATTCATGAAACGTGGTCCCTGGAAGAAAAGAGTAGGTTGTAGCCTTCTGTAGGTCAGCACCTACGTACTAGTACATCAGAGAGTACAAGAGCCAAGGGGTTCGTAGCTCCCTTCCAAGAGAAGCTGGAGAACAAGATAAGGTTGTAGTCTTTTGCAGGTAGAAGCCCGCGTACTAGTATAATACTGCACCAGTATAGAAATATTGTAAAAATAAGTTTCTTATTAAAAGAAGATAGAGACAAATTGCAGCAGGTGGTTTTCACCCACATTGGGTTTCCACCTTATATGTTGTGTTCTTGTGTGTGATTGTTTGCTATGTTTTTATTGTACCTAGTTATTGTTATATGGTTATGATACACAGATTAAAGATCAATATCTGATGAATTAACTAAATTATAAGCCCGCAGGATATACACTAGTTTCCTTAACAACAGTTGCGTATATATGAATGTTTCATTAACTGAAGTAGCGTATACAAATCTGATTGTGAAAAGAAATATTATTGACTTGCTAATACTAATTCACCCCCCCCCCCGCTCAGTATTATTTCCAACAGGACATTCCTTCTACTAAGCATGGCAAAAACTATGCTTTTGTGGTCATCGACAGATTTTAAAAGATGGCCATAATGGCGGCCTGCAAGAAGAATATCACAATAAAAGCCACTACTAAACTCTTCTTTGAATGAGTGTGGGTTAACTTTGGGATCCCACAGTCTATCATCTTATATCGAGACAATAGGTTCCTCAATACATTTTGGTCCAATATCTGGTCAATGCTAGACACCAAGCTCACTAATTCCACAACTTTCCATCCCCATACTGATGGCCAGACAGAGGTCGTCAACAAGATGATCATACACATTTTTCACATATACAACTTAGAGAATCCACACACATGGGATGAGAACCTCCGCTAGGTCTAGCAAAGCTATAATCGGGCTCTACACAGCTCGACTGGCCACAACTCTTTTCAGGTGGCTTTGGGATTCCAACTGCTATGTCCCATTGATGTGGCCATACCATTTGCAACTACTCAAGTAGATTCGACTCATGTCCAATCTGAAGCTGATAAGGAAAACAACTTCATTGAGCACATCCAACACATCTGCCAGTAGGTCCACGACATTATGGAGAAATCAAATGCCAAGTACAAGCAGTGACATGATCAACATCGGGTGCCACACAAGTTTTAGGTGGGTGACAAAGTTTGGTTGCATTTGCAAAAGGAACAACTTACTTAATCCTATCAGAAACTCAGACCACTCCGATATGGTCCTTACACCATCACCAAGGTTGTGGGAGACAATGCATTTGAGCTCAAAATTCCCCCATTCCTTGGCCTACACCCAGTTTCAATGTGAATCGCTTTCGACCATACTTCCCACCATCATTGGACAGATCGGACATTGCAGAACAACTCACATCTATAGAGTTAAATCCGGACTGCATGGAACAAGCCACAATTTATCAGATCATGGAAAAAATGATTAAGAAAACCTAAAATCAAAGGATCCACCTATATTGAGTTGTCAAAGTAGGTCAACTCCTTCACTGGGGCAAGTGGCTCACCACGGACCAAGTTCAACAAAAGTTTCCTCATCTCATGGAGGAACTCAACACAATGGGGACCATTGCTTCCTAAGGGGGGGAGGAATGATCTAGGTGGATATTTGTGGCCACGTACCTATTTCAATTAGACCCCCACCATTGTTTCTTTCAATTTTTTAGTTTCCTTAATTGTAGCACTATTTACTATTTTTGGCAGTTTTTTGGGTACTGAACTTCCAGAGCCGTTTTGAGGCCCTAAGCAACATTTATTGGGAAACCTAGGGCCAATATGGGTTGTAGACCCATATTGGCCACTTGAAAGTTGTATTCCTCAAATAGATCTTTCTAACGAGGTATTGTACATGTCAAACAGAGATTGTATGCCAAAGTTACGACCTCGGGAAATTGATGTACCAATTTACCCAAACAGGGCCCATAGTTTTGGCGCTACATCTCCAAGGGTTAGGGTTTTGGATGTTTATTGTTTTCCATTCTTTCTCAATAATAAATAGGCCTTCAAGCCTCATTGTAACATGGTTTAGAGGCATGTAGCTGCCACATCTTTTCTCAGAGATAAGCTACCATCGCACGAGCTAGTCTTATTTCCATTCTGTTTTTAAGCATATTTCGGTTCTTTGATAAAAATGAAATGAAGTTTTATTGCTGTTGCATCTCTATGTTTATGGTTATTTATGTAATTTTGTTTTGTATTCCTATTTAAATTTTTATCAGTGGTATCAAATCGGTCTTCTCTTTCGCGATCCTTCTTTGCATGTCCCCAACAAGGTCGAGGTATAAGGAGTTAGGGCTCGATCTAGTTGAACTTTTGTAAGATCAGCCTCACAAACCCTGATGATGGATAACTTTTCCCAGATCCTTCAGCAATTGCCCACTGGTGGTGCATCCACATCCAGCAGCCACTCTAAAGGCGCCACTCCTTTTAAGGTACAAGTAAACATTGACATTCCCATATTTGAGGGCCAAATAGATGCATACACCGTAGATAAATGGTTAAATATGCTAGAAGGATATTTTTTGTTCATGATTTTCCCAGTTGGGAAAATATTAATTTTTCACTTCTCAAAGTATCCCCCCACGTCAAGGACTGGTGGGAAACCTACTGTGAGAAAAGGGGTCAAAGTATGCCTCCACTATTTTTAGCCACACCCACTTGGAATTCATTTCAGGACACCATCAAGGAGCAGTACTACCCTGTTGGGAGCTATGAAGATAAATACATAAAGTGGACAACGCTGCGATAAGGAAGGGACCAAGATGTGCCAGAGTTTACCAATGTTTTTCATATCATTCGCACAAACTTGGGTATCAAGGATTCTGAGAAACATTTGGTACTCAAGTACTACAGCTACCTATGCAGGTACATCCAGGTTGAGATGGAGTTCCTAGACATATCCTTGTTCGGCACAATGTACTGATACTCGGTCAATATCGAGCATAAGCTTAAACAAAAAAAAGCGAGAATTTGGATTTGCAAATTTGAAGCAACAGAAAGGTGACCCCAAACCGCAAAACAAAAGACAAAGCCAAGGCAGGCAAGCCCATAACAACTCCCAAAAGCCGCAAGCAAAGAACAATACCGCAAAGCCAAAGAAGGACACAAGAAAGTGGTGTGAGTTCCATAAGAGCTCCACTCACAACACAAGTGAGTGTTGGGCAAAGCAGTCAGTAGTGGTTGAGTTGAAGGCTTCTAAATTAGATGCATATTCCGACTTTGAGTCAAAACCCGACAAGGGTAATGACCAAGAGAGCAAATTATCGATGCAAAGCCCAATGCCATCGTTTCCACCCGAAGATCCAGAAGGAGGAACGTGAAGATCTAGAGGAGGAGGAGTACCTCTTCCACTCCCAGATGTGGGTAAAGGGTTCCATGCTATAGTTCATTATCGACAACGAGAGCCAAAAGAACCTAATTTCAGTAGAGGTTGTGAAGCGGCTGGGCTTACCGACAATAACAGACCCATAACCGTACACCACCGAATTGCTTCACCAAGGATGGGATCTTCGCGTCAGCTAGCAGTTCTGCCTTCCATACAACATCAAGCCCTTCATATTGCTCCTCTTAATGTTTGTGATGTATTATTAGACCAACCATACTTGTGGAGGCGACATGATGTGTATGAGTCAAGGCCTCGCACTGCTATTGTTACCTTGGGAAATAAGTTGTACATGATACTGAAGGTAGCACCAAGTACCGCCATCTCTTTGGTTACTGCAAGACAATGCAGTAAGCTCATTTACAAAACCAATAAATTTGTTTTCCTGATGATACAACCTTAAGGAAAGAAGAAAACATTGGCAACGACCTCTAGACAGGTTCCCTCCGCACAACAACAACAGATGGACAAGGTCATGGAGGAGTATGAGGACATCTTCACCTCCCCCATAGGGGTGCCTCTGCACTATCATGTCAAGTGCTCCATCAATTTGATCCCAGGTGTGTCCTTGTCCAATGGACTAATCTATCAGCTCTCCATTCTATAGAACGACGAAATCAAGAGGCAGATTCAGGAGTTGTTGCAAAAAGGTGACATACGGTCAATTTCATCACCCTGTGGGAGCATGATCATGTTGGTAAAGAAGAAGGCTAGGACTTGGAGACTCTGTATAGACTATCAGGTGTTGAATAATATCATAGTCCAGAATAGGTACTTGATCCCATGGATTGATGACCTTCTAGACCAACTCAATGGGGAGAAATATTTCATCAAGATCAACTTGAAGTCTGGATATTACTAGGTACCAATTGAATGCTCTAATGTGTGGAAGACTACCTTCAAAGCCAAGGAGGGCTTTTTTGAATGGCTAGTTATGTGTTTCAGGTTGATAAATGCTCCTGCAAACTTCACGAGGCTGATGGATGACATCTTGCAGCCATTCACCAACACATTTTTAGTCATATACTTGGATGACATCTTGATCTTCAGTCAGAGTTGGGAAGAGAACCTCCATCATAACTAGCAGGTTCTCCAAACACTACGGAAACGTAAGTTGTGTGCCAATTTGGAGAAATGCTCTTTTGGCATGACCCAGGTTCAGTATCTTGGACACATTATTGATGAACCTACATGTGGATCCAACCAAGATCCAAGTCATTCTGGATTGGCCAGCCCCAAACACTATGATAGAGCTCCACAACTTTCTGGGTCTTTCCAATTTCTACCGTAGGTTCATGTTGGGGCTCTCTCATATCACTTGGCCCTTGAGTCAAGTCACCAAGGGAAGAATGAAATCAAAATTCTGTTGGTTTGAATCTCAACAGAGGGCATTCACAGAGTTGAAACATCACCTCTGCTCTGCACCAGTGCTCAGATTTCCAGACTTGCAACAACCATTTTAAATCAAGACAGATGCCTCTGACTCTTCTATTGGGCAGTCCTTACTCAATAGGGGCATCGGGTGGCATACCACAGTGAGACACTTTTAGACACAATCCAAAAGTATCCCACTTATGAAAAAGAGATGTAGTCCATTGTGCAAGCATGCCAACAATCGAAGCATTACATTTTGGGGAAGGAAATGGTCATCCACACAGACCACCAACCCCTACAGTTCATACAAATGCAAGGCAAGTTATAGAATGATCGCCATCAGAAGTGATCCACATACCTACAACAGTTCCATTTGAATATAAATTACAAAAAGGGAAACACTAATAATGTTGCAGACTACCTCATATGACCACAGATCATGGTGTTAACCACTGTGCATAGCTCTTATGGGTATGGAACTTCTAATTGGCTAGTTCTCTACAAAAGCGACCTAGAATTTGGCCACACATACCAAACGCTCTTGGAGATTCATCAAGTTTCATATTTTCACCTCCAGGATGCACTAATATGCCACCTGGGACACCTTTGTGCTCCTTCAAGTGAGTGCCAATATGATTTGGGAAGAACACTACAATCGGGTCACTGGGAATTTCGGGGTCAAGAAAATAGTGGCAGTACTATAGAAATATTTCTATTGGTCGAATCTTCGATAGGATGTCGAGAAGTACATCAAGTCCTGCACTCCCTACACCATTTCCAAACCGACCATTAAGAAGCAAGGCCTCTATACTCTGCTGCCTACCCCTAGTCGACCTTGGGAATCCATCTCCATGGATTACATGTTGGGCCTTCCTTTTACTAAGCATGGCGATGACTGTTTTTTTGTGGTTTTAGATAGATTCTCGAAGATGGCCATTATGGAGGCTTGTAAGAAGAATATCACAGTAGAATCCACTACTAAAATCTTCTTTGAACGAGCGTGGGTACACTTTGGAATCCCAAAGTCTATCATCTCAGATCGGGATAGCAGGTTCCTCAATACATTTTGTTCCAATCTCTAGTTGATTTTGGACACCAAGCTCACTAAGTCCACAACTTTCCATCCCCAAACTGATGGCCAGACAAAGGTTGTCAATAGGTTGATTGTACACATTCTGTGTATGTACATGTGGTGAAGTAAAATTATGAGTGCGGACACAAACAATTCCTCTAGCTCGATAATGGGTCTAGCCACAATTGATAGATTTTATGGAATATTTCCTTAGGTTAGAACCAATTAAGAGCGCCTACCTCTTAGTATGCTTATCTTGTTTGAAGATGTCCTTGTTTGCTCACTCCAGCTATCTCTTGCTTCCTTTTTCAAACACTTGAAATAAGTAAACAACAACAAACAACAACCATGCTCATAGGCAAATTGTAATTCAACCTACTTAACAAGTCAAGAAACATTAAGCCATGAAGATGTAAGATGACAAATCATGTAGGAAATCAATCGATAGTTGCATATATATTGAATTAAGAAGAGATTACAATTATTGTCTTGACGTCGCCGTTCTCGTCCGACAAAACCAGGTTACCACACACTTCTGCTAGCATTCCATGATGGCCTCAACAATAGTAGTTTAAAGGCTCTTCCCTTTAGGCTTCACACTAAACCAAATTCACACTTCTCCCTCACACAACTAGAGAGCTACAACTATGAATAACTCGTTGTTTACTCCAAACTTAATTGGCACTAGCACACCAACATTAACCCTAGCTTGTGCTTGGGAAAAAGGGAGGTTTATGTAGGATGAACGGATGGGAGATGGATCCTCTTCTCATGGGAGAAGGTACTATCTCTTGAGGTAGTTCCATCACTATAGGGGAAAGGAGCCCAAATTGACATCCTCAACCCCATCTGGCCAAACCATTTAGCAGACTTCTGTTAGAAAGCTTCCAGAGATGAAAGCTTTGACTCTTTATTTAAAAAACATTCCATAAGAGGACCAATGCAACTGGAAAAAAGCTCAATCACTTTGGTCAGTGCTAGGGATAGTGTTAATCCCAACATATAAGCGTGAGGAGGACAAAGGCCATTGGTGTTGGTCTTGTAAACTGGGAAAAACAGAAGTTTTTGTGGAATTGGTGCGAAAGGGAATTGCTTTGCTCATGTAGAGGGACACAATGAGAGTTTCTTCATGAAGGGTAAGCATGTAGGGTTCACTGTAGAGGTCCTTTGGGATCAAGGAACAGGGAGTATAGGGATAGTGACAAAATGATTTGTAACAAATTCCCCCTAAAGTGTGAAGGCCAAACTAGAGTGAGGGATGAAATGCTTTATGAATCAATGCGGGGAAACATAATCTGTCGTCGAAAAACCTACAAGCAAGTACAAATACACATACATAATTGAGAACTCAATGATACATGAATCGTGGCATGGACGTAGCCATCCAGAGAATGATCATGTAAATGGATCCAAGTATTGGTGCAGCCATCCGTCAAAGAGGATCATAATGAAACCAAGGTATGGTCGCAGCCATCCAAAAGTGAGAAAGATCACAGATGATAACTCATGGTATGGTTGTAGCCATCCATCTGAAAGAGACATGCATATCAACATAACCATGTCACATCACTTGGTAACCTGAACTTTTTGTGATCTGAACCCAGGGTCTTGCACTCCAACACGACCCGATCAAAGTACAAATTCCAACATGTGAATAGATTTGTTGACATCAAACATGCTAGAAAATCGTTTGATTACCAGTCAATGATGTAAGCTGTTAACAAGCGCAAGAGAAACCTCCAATAATGACAATGGTCCCCAAGGTACTACCAGCACAATCCATGGAATGTGAATAGAGGAACTAAAGTCGAACACCCATGAAATCACTCGATCGAAAGCTAATGATGTGAACTTGTAGTCGAGTGCGAGGAACTTTCCATTAGGGCATGCAAGCCCTAAGGTAATGGAAGGGAGTCTCTCAGTCAATTTCCCAAATAATGATTTGAAGTCAACAAGAAGTGATTGTGTTGAAGGAGGGCCATAATTTATCCCACATCATCGACACGAGACAAAAGGATGAAAAATGGTTTTGGATGATACAGAGAATCAGAGGTAAACATAATTGCAGAAGGACAATTGTTGAACATATTGGCAACACAAGTGGAAGTTTCACAGCTTTTCGATCCATAGGATCTGTGATCATGATGACGTGGCAAAGATAAAATGGAATGAAAAAATGAACGGCCCAACCCAGGGAGGTCAACGATACAAAGGAGGATATCCCAACCCGAAACAAAGCAGAAATTTTCATGTTCAAGAGTATGTTGCCGACACAACTAATTAGATTTTGAAATTTTCCCCCACCATTTCTAGTAGGTACCCCAATTATTTTTTAATCACAAGCTTGAAGGGGATAGCATATGCTTGCACTGTCAGTTTATCCTTCAGATGAATCCAACCTAGTAAGTTTAATGAGCCCTAGGAAGGAGAAGCTCATGTTCGTCATGACAACAAATCCGATGTCTTTTAATATTTTAATGAGTCCAATAAAGGTGTGACTCAGTATCTTTTTCATGTTTAGAGAGTTTGAAAAAGACACGTAAAAGAAAACTCCACATGGTCCCTTTTCATATGTTTGTGTCTCTCGAGCCCGAAAAGATAGAAAACGATACTTGAGATAACCACTTGACCATTTCAGTCAAGGAGTACCTTTTTCGTAAATAGTGGATCCCAGCCCATAAAAGGGGTAAACTTGTATATGATGTTTTGAATCCGTTAACGAGTTCGAAACAATAAGGGCGCAGCTATCTTTTCGCTTTCAAAGGGTCGGAAAAGAGCTTGAAAGCAGACCCCTCATTTTAGTCTCTTTCACGAGTCAAAAAGGGAAAAATACTCGATGATCTTTTCATATGAGTTTTAACGAGTTGAGAAAAGGGCTGAAACGTGACTCGTCATCATCATCGAACATCCATCACCTATCATTAAGCAAAAAGGTAAAGTGCATTATCCAATTCTTGAGGCAAAGTTAAAATATTTACAAAAACCTAATATTTTTATGAAAAACTGAATAAAAGAGGAAAAGTAAATATTTTTTTACCATTTACCATTTTACCTTGCTGTGAATAATTTTTACTCACTTTTTCCCTAATTGTTCCAGAGTAGATTGCGAGAGATTCGGGAGGTCATTTGCTGAGCCACCAGTTACAGGTAAGAGCTATTGCCATGACCTCCATTTTCATGCTTTTTATTCTTGTTTTTAACCATTTTTAGGTTTTTTGAGGGAGTTTTATCAAAAAACATTCGCCCTCGGTTGGCGTGACTTCCAGGCATGGAATCGCACCGGTCGAGGGTAATTAACACAGCCTATTGTGCCATTGGCACAACTGTTTTTAAAATAGTCGCGCTAGCTCTGTGAATAGGGAAAAATCCCTATTTCCTCATAAAACCACTGTTAAAACTTGAAATTTATGGGCCAAGCATGATTGTTGACTCAAATCTATGGCTTTTGCATAAAAGAATTGTTGAAAATGGTAGATTGGAAAGAACAGGAACATGTGGATGTGGAAACCCAGGCACTGAATGATCCAAATTTCTTGGAAGCTTTGAGGGCTTGTGGGCTCCTCAAATTATTTCTCACACCAGGGATGCAGGCCCAACCTAAGTTGCTTCGGTACCTGATTAGTCTCTTGGACATAAATTGGGAATTGTTCGTCATTGGTGACCAGGAGCTAGAGTTAGAAACTTCGTATATATATTTCATTACAGGACTGTCCCGAAGAGGGGAACCAGTCAACTTATACGGGCCATGACTGATTGGGGAAAGCATATCCATGTTGCTCGCCAAACATTGTCCTGAGGCCCTCAAATCCAAGAGTGGGAAGATTGAGATTTCCACTATTCAGGATCTCACACTGAGAGTGCTACTGTTGACCATCAACAAAATGGCGGGGACCTAGGCGGTGCATAAGACTAACAAGTTGAAGTTCCTATATGCTATCGACTGCACAACACTGATCATCTTCAACTCGGCAGAAATCATGAAGATCAACATAAAGTGCCAGCTGACCAAAGCTAAGGTGGGGAATCTGAAGAAATTTTTCTTTGGAGCTATACTAATGACCTTTTTCTTGGAACGGGTGCCACTATTACAATACCATTTGACTGAGATAGATCCTCCCATGCCACATGACTCATGAATGGCCTGCTGGAGTCGTTTGATGCCCAGGATCACTCGGGGCAGAACACGTCGTATAGACCTACATTCTTTTCATGTCTATGACGACAGAATATTGTCATGGAGGACTGGAAATATAGTGGTACCGACTTCCATGGAGATCCGAACATGCCGCTACTAGATGGAGAGGATTTTGATGATGAAAGTAAAAAATCAAATATTTTTTTTTAGATTTTTAAATTTTTTTTGGTATATATGTGTTTATAACATTTCGATTTGTTAACTCATACGTTGGACCAGAGCACCCTGCTGGGATGTCCCCAATAGCCAGGTGTGTCGCCCACCCGATTGATGTTGTCGCTTCTTATCAAGAGGGGAGTGACAAAGAAGAGGAGATCGAGGAACGTTGAGGGGTTGACTCGTGGTATCCCAGAGTATGTTCGGGTGGGAGACATCCCTCTCCAGTACCAGAGTCACACGATGGGAGTATCGTATCAGATTTTCCGATTGCTGACTCGTGTTGCACGAGACGTATCATGCTACCACAATTACCATGCTGATTAGTTCCTAGGTCCAACACTTAAATTTTTTGAGGCCTACGTGACATGGATATATGAGGCATGCGAACCACTGATGTTATTTTGGACACACATATTCTTTTTGGGGTTCTGATGTATCAAACATTATCACCATATATATCTATATATGTGTGTGTGTGTGTGTGTGTGTGTCTGTGTTGTATTTTCTTTCTTACTATGGTACAAATGGTTTGTTTTATCTTTTTACATGTTTCATAAATGTCTATCCAACACATAATTAGCTAATGCATATGTCAATGTATTCATGCACCTAATAATATGATGATATGTAATATAATCAAAATATCTTTCTAGTAGACAAATATGAA
The DNA here is from genome assembly GCA_000404065.3 of Pinus taeda. NCBI lineage: Eukaryota > Viridiplantae > Streptophyta > Pinopsida > Pinales > Pinaceae > Pinus > Pinus taeda. Next base: position 25,120 of record APFE030748429.1, read on the forward strand.
GATATATTCTCAATATTTGAGGGCTTCTGACAGAATATTGCCAGTTGAGTTGAAGGACGACAAGTTGTGAATCCAAGTTCACAACCAACTCTCAAATGTCAAGAGTAATGGATTTTGAAAATAGTTCTATGACCACACTATATTCAGCAATGTTGTTAGTTGTACGACCTAAACAGATACCTTGAAGGTCAATCAACTCATCGTTAGGGTCATAAATAGCCCATGTTGCGGATGATAGGTTCCAGGTACTACGGCAAGCAACATTAGCGAAACCGATGTGAGGAGTCACAGACATCTGCAAAGAAAGGAAAACATAGTAAACAAGAAAGTTGTTTGAAAATTGACACACCAAACCACACCACACAAAAATTAATGACACACTAATGTACACAGGTAACCATGCAAGATGACCTAAGCATAGTACTTCTTGAGAGAGTCCATGCCAGGACTTGGGTAATCAATCAACACATATGAACACTGAATTTTTACTGTTGTCATGATGAGTAAGCATTGACTCAGACAAATAATAGAGTAGAAATCATATAAGGCTTTGCAACCATGCCCCCTGGACGAGGGAGGTTTACAAGTGAGATGACAACCCCATTGCGATAATGGGCAATTGGTAAAAGGTCAGCGAGGGAGAAAAATCCTAAATCCATGAAGGGATGAAGGTGCCCTCAGTTGAAACATCTGGACAATGTCAGGAGAAACTGACATGTCAATAGGAAACTGAGAATAGAACCTCTCAAGTCACATAAACAGGACCGCAGGGTGACGTAGGAATGAAGAACGAAGATGAGTATCGTTTGATGGCGGTTCCTTGAGAGACATCACTTCCATGATACCTTTGTCAACAAGGAAAGTCTCGGCTAAGGGATCAAGTGATTCCAAAGCGCCAAGCCACGAGGATTGACTAGACATATTGAGAGAGGTCTTCGAAACAGAAGAATCAGAGGAGGTAGACCTCAAAGCTGAAAGAATTTCCACGTAATTGATTTCGGTAGGACTAAGCAGCATAACCTTTCCCCAGGTATCAATAAGATTTGGTGAAGGTATGACCCAAGGGTTAGATTTGACTGAGACCATGTTGACATAGGCAACATGAGGAGGTGGGAGCGGAAAAATTCCCATTAAGGCAAAATATTTTAAAATACATGCCCCCACACTCTCATAGGGAGCACCAATGTGCTTGACGTATAAAACATTGCCATCCAAGGAGGAAGAGGCAAAGAAAGACAGTTGGTCGACAGTGAAAATCTTCCGACTCGAAATAGGGAGGAGGCTACAGCATGCATAGCATGGCTCCAGCTCCGTCCAGGTAGAAGATTGTAATTAATATTGGCATCAACAATCTCGACCTCGACTTGCACTGTCTTGCCTTTCAGAGTAATGGCAAGGTTAGGTCAGCATGTGATTGACATGATGCAAGTGGAAGCACCTTCATCGATGACAGTCCTGTGGATGGTTTTCTCATTGATGATTACCTGAATAAGAAAGGCAATCTGATGGCGGAGACGCAAAACATGGTTCTCTAGATCAAACCATATTAAATTGGAATTGGTGGGATCGATACCACAGATAACTGACAACAAAGATTTCCACTACGATGGGTAGCTTTGGAGCACCTCGAGAGTTGACATAGCTAATGGTGCTTGAGAGCAAATCCTCAACAATATTAGAGTGCTAAGCAGCTCAGGCATTAGGATTGTATGAGGATTTCCGTAGCACACCTTGAGAGGGTGGCCATATAGCGGAATCAAGGTTAGGGTGCTCGATATGAAGAGGGTCGGAACTCGGGGCAGAAGAAGAAGGGGTGGCTTCTTTCTCTTTCCCAACCATCGAAGGAGAAGTTTGGTAATCTTTTGATCTAGTAGCCACATTAATAGGTGTACTCATCATGAACAATTGAGATATTGAGGAAGCAGATGATTGAGGTTGGCCTATCATTTGGGTCTGCTAAGACGGAAATGGCTCTTTGAGGATAGAAGGGGTCCCTTTGAGCAGATGACTAACTTCAGATTGTCAGGGACAATCCTTAGTATAGTGATCCTCCTCACAAATGAGGTAGGGATACTTAAGTTTCTGTTGTGAAGATTCACCAGCAAATGATTTGGGAGGACCTTGTTTTGGGGCATCGGCTTTACCCTTGCCTTTGCCTTTCTTCTTACCTTTTGAGGATTTGTCCACTGTAGTAGACTAGACAACATGGAACTCTGAGGTTTTACCAGGGCCAGGAGGATTCTGGGAAAAACTATTTGGAACAACATTCAAGACTGACTTCTATTTGGAAGAAGATTTAGCAGGGGTCTGGGATACTAAACCAATAACTCCATCAACAGGAGGTACAACTTGTGACTTTGATGTCGTGGGATCGAATGATGGCTATGGAGCATCGGGTAATAACTCATACAAAGTGATAGACTAAGAGTAAACTAGATCTAAGTATTGGGCACAAGCAATGTCTTGTTCTTCAGTAACGCATCCACCCATAGCTATATCGCGAGCAATTGGGGCCACGAATGATTTAGTGAACCATTTAGTTAGAAACTGATCAGAAATATCGAATTTGATCAGGCGACGTCTACATCTCCATTCATGAATGTGATCAGAGATGTGTGTCGTAGTATCTTGCTTAAGTGATGTGAGCAAATAGGTGCCAGTTTCATAGTGAACTGACAACTGAAAATGTGTGAGGAAAGCCATGGCTAAAGAGTTAAAGTCATGGTAAGTGCTTTAAGGAAGCTCAATGTACTACTTGGTTGCAGCACCTATGAGGGTTCGTTGGAAAAGACAGAGATGAATGGAATCATCAACGTAAGATTTCGAAGAGCACCAGAGGTGATATGTCATCACGTGGGCTTGAGGATCTTTTTTTTCTTTCCCATCGAACTTTGGACAATCGCTTGGTATCTTGGACGGCACCAGAGGCCAGTATGGCGAATGAAGGATTCGATGATTTGTAAGGTGAGACAAATTTGGCAACTCTAATGTAGCCAAGAATGGCAATTGAGTATTAAAAGGCATAGGAGATCGGTAAGTGGGTCCGAGCAGTGGAGCCCATCCCTATTGGTAAGGATTTGACCCCATAGTGGAGGATTTTGGCCATATGGCATTTGATGCTGCCCCATTGTGGGTTACCTTGGCCATGGGGAGGATTTTGAACTTGAATACCTTGGAACTGTCCAGCCATAGGTTGTTGATAAGCAACATATAATTTGAAACGTTGTTGAGCCTGTTGACCTTGGACATACGGATATTGTACCCGTTGTCCTTGAACATATGGGTGGTGAACTTGTTGTCCTTGAACAAGAGGATTTTGGACCTGGTGTCCTTGGGCATAAGGTTGATACACTTGTTGCCCTTGGACATAGGGGTTTTGTGCCTGCAACCCTTGACCAAAAAGATTATGTACTTGTTAACCTAGGACATTAGGGTTTTGTACCTACTATTCTTGGCTAGAAGGATTCTGGATCTATTGACCTAGGATATTAGGATTTTCGGCCTATTGCTGCAGGACTTTCCCCTGACCTTTCCCTTGCAAGGTTTGACCTTGTTGATAGGTATACAAGGGTTGTTGTTGCCCAGGTTGGTTTTGCTACTACAAGGGTTGGCCCTGCGGTTGCAAAATTTGTCCCTGGGGCTACAGAGGTTGGACTTGTGAGGACATGGGCTGGGAGGTTTGCGGAGCATAGTGCATCTATTGTTGCAAGGTTTGATACAACTATTGCAAAGGTTTCCCTCGCGGTAATAAAAATTGGCATTGTTGTTGTAGAGGTTGTCCTTGCTGCTGAAAGGGTACTTGAATAGTGCCCAGAAAATTTCTGAACTGAATCTGGACCTAACCACCCTAGAAAGAGGATGAGCCAGGTTGAATGTACTACCTAGACTGAAGGGTGTAAGGTTGATTAACCATTCCTTGAGGACCATATAGAACATAAGAAGTTTTGTATTGGACCTAAGCCTCATAGGACTGCTGATACTAGACATTGCTCGACCTAGACAGACCAACGAGCTATTGAACCTATTGGTACCGGACATTTCTTGATCTAGTAGGATCAATAGGGTTGTGAATAATTCCAGAAGAAGGTTGGTTCATACCAAGCATGTGAGCTTGTGAGCCACTCACATTGGTGGCTCCTGACACCATAGAAACATTCAGGTTTTTCCCCCCAGGTGGTGGCATAGCTTGGCCACTGACTAGAGGGATGGAGGAATTGACAGAGACATTCCTTGAGACCGTCAGTTGAACTAGATGGGTGATTGGGACTAACGATACAAGAGGCTTTGGAATGGTGAGTTGCAACGATATTGAGGTAAAAGCCTTTTGGGAGGTCGAGTTTGCAATGAATGAACCTGAAGTAGTCATGGCGCCAGACACCCAAACAGGGTTATGGTAAAGTGATGAGGCACTAGCTGTACCTGAAACCAACTACACCAAAGACACATAGTTAGGTGGCACACTAGTGGGAATACACCTTGTATAGGGGAAATTTTCAGGAGGAAAAAGATGTTCTTCCTCTTTGACATTGTGTGGAGAAGAAACTTCTGACTCTTCCGGAGAGGTGACTGGAGCATCGCCTTCGGGTTCCATATTCGAGAACAAACAACAACAAACGTTCGAAGAAGTACAAGGGGATAATTCCAAAGGAACACCTGGCTGATTGTACAGACTATCCAGACATTGTGGTGATATCACAACATAGTCAAAAAAAGGATACAGAGGATAGATAACCAGTCCAAGCTGACTGTTAGTGGTCGGAAAACTCTCAAGAGTTTGAACAGGATTGTTTGGAGATTCCCGGCTAAGATCAGTAGCTGACCCAGTATCTAAAGTAGGTGGAGGACGAGATGTCAAAGGTTGAATGCTAAGAACAACTCACTGAATCCTAACCATCAATTTCTGATACAACTGAATCAACCATTCACTGAAACCCAATCATCAATTTCTGATACAACTGAATCAACCATTCACTAAAAACCCAATCAAATGACACTTAATCAAAACTCAACCAATCAACTGGAATAGTCAGATCACTGTAACCAGTACACAGAACTGAACCCATAATATTGCATCAACACATATAATCAAATGTAGTCCTGATCATTCAAATGCAAAAATGAATACACTACTTCACTTAAGGCAACCCATGTGCATACACACTTTTATGTATAGAAACCATCATACAGATCTTAAATTACTGAAAACTTGACTACTGCAATTCTGAAAAGAATACCAAATCATACTCAGATCTAATACAGCACTCTGAACCAATCACAAAATTGGCTATGATCTTCAACCACAATCAACAAGTAACCTTAAAATTCTTCAATCACATTCAACTTCATCATTCAATCATTTCTACTTTAGACATTAACCCATATCAATCGTGAGGACATCATTGACAAACAACAAAGAAGCAACAACACTGATCAGATTTATCAGTCATTTATGAAAAAAAACCCTTACTTTGTATATGCTAGTTTGAAGAAGTGAACCTGTGTGTATACATGTTTTTCCCGAGACCAACAAACATATAGATATGCATATTTTGACCTAAAATTGTGAAGCTCTTCAGTACTTTAGAAAGACCCATAACATAATATTCAGAGATAAAAACATGTGTCAGTACTTATATCAATCCATGAGAAGATCATACAATGAAAAGTCATTTCAGGTCTCATGATCTTGATCCATCATTGTATTCGTTAGTGCATAATTATTTCAGATCTATTGGATCTCATCCATGATCAAACTCTCAGGTGCATACTTAGTTTAGATCAAGCAAAGCATCAGAAACCCATAACATGAAAATTTTATTTTGATATAACTCTTCATAATATTTCCATCACTTGCACACATTGCACACTTTGTTCTTCACCATCTTATATATATTAGCCTTTATCTAATACCACGGGTCAAAACTACACTAGTGTTGGTGGTAATATTTGGCGGGATCAATATTTTTTGTCGCTCATTACTATGGCCAATACCATGGTAAGGACCCCTGGTATTTATAATACCATGGTGCAAAATCCATACACTACTTTGCTTCACTAAACTCGTGTGTATACAAGACTTGGATTAACATAATCTACGTATAGTTCTTGAACTTCCAATTTTATCATTCCTCTGAACTGATTACTCTAAACTGCCATGCATTCTGTCACATCTGTAAACCATCATGTTTATACCTTTAACAAGTATATTTTCATCAAGAGACCACTTATCAAGTAGGATTCCATTCATCAAATAGGTTGTCATCAAGAACAACTCATCAGGTAGGTTTCCATCAAGGACAAGACCTAATTCATAATGCCAACAATATCCTCCCTATCAAACTTCTGATTATGATATGTAAACCTTTGATCCATCATTATGGTATTTTCTTCCATCATTCTACCACCTCTGAACTAACCTGTGGATTCATCCAATTACCATATACTTGTTCTGTTACAAGTAAGTTTACATCAGGGTCAAGACCTAATTCATAATGCCAACAATATCCTCCTTATCAAACTTCTGATTTTGATCTGTAAACCTTTGATCCATCATTATGGTATTTTGTTCCATCATTCTGTTACCTTTGAACTGACCTGTGGATTCATCTAGTTACCATATACTTGTTCTGTTACAAGTGAGTTGCCATCAAGGACAATACATGCATCATAATGCCAATAGGTTTCACATGAAACTATCTCAAGATCACCCTCTTGATCTCGGTGCTATTTGGCACATATATCCTATCTTTGAATTTGACCAATCTATTATAGAAAGTTTGTACAAATCTAGTTCTAATACCATGTAGAAAATCTTGTAGATTCACAAGCTCATGTAGTCTACTAAAACAGGAGACAAGAATCTATTTCTACTCTTTATAGCGGAAGCCCATAAATATCGCTCAAAACAATAATCGATAAGAGGAAGAACATCAATGGCACATAACACAATAAATACATGGGGAAAGCCACAACTCAAAACCCCACTATCTGTATTGCATTAATAAGAAATCCAAGATGATAATACAATGTTTGTTCTCATAAGAACAATCCTAGCACTCAGTAAAATCAATCTCCAACTCACAAGAAAACTCTTGGCTAACACTTAGCCAATTCTCTTGCTCTGAAAGTCCCTATTTCCTTGCACCCTTGGTCAAAGAATTCAGATGAATAAAATATGCTCTTTTCAACCTTGAGCTTAACCTGCACAAGTATTTCTTATCCCCCACTTGATGAATTCCTTTGGCCAATACTTAGCCAAATTTCCAAGCCACAAAGATTCTAATTCTTTGCACAATTCCTAAGATAATTAGCCCGTATTTAAAGGGAATTCCTCATCCATAACTGTGCAATCCCTTCTAGGTTCAGTTCCTGATTGCATGCACCATCTGTACAACTCAAAAAACTATACAATAAATAGTACACTATCCCTACACTCTAGTCTCAACTGAGTCTTTCTCAGAATCGACATGCATGAGTTTCTGAAGAGGGAATATTTAGTTAACTGTAATAGCACTAGTTGAGTGCACAAATGCGTCAACTGACTATTAACTCACTATTAGTTCCTCAAATAGTTTGGAACTAATTTAACTGGACTTAACTCAGTAAACTAAGTTAACTAATTACCACTCATACTTAACTTATCCTGGACCCCTATAATATAGGGAGAACATATAAATGACTTTAGAAAGACTTCCAACTCTAAATTCCTAAGTTAACTAAGTCAACTCACTCTATTTAAATATTACAAGTTGATATGAGAATAGAATTCGATTTTAATTCTTAGTTTAATTCAAGGACAAATTAAACTAGTATTTATGGATTCTATTTTTATCATTTCTTGTTGCTATTTTCAACACTCCCTCTCAATAAGAAAGGAATTCAACTTGACCCCGATTCTGAACCTTTGGAATGTTCTGCATGGAACACTTCTCTCAGTGTTGATGCTCCAAACAACTCCAGAAACAAAAAAACCATCCAACTTGAATCAGAATGATGCCTCTGTCATCAAAGTCTTTGACTGTTATTTCCTCTGTCAACTGAAAGCTCTATGCTTCTATTGACTCTACTTTTCTGCACTATTGTCAACCCTTCTCTATGCTTCTTCAATATCTAACTACTCTAGCCTCAGTCACTTTTATCTCTGACTGCATCAATCCCACCGATTCCTTCCACTACTATGCATTTTGGGGTCTCATAGCAAGGTGTGATCCATGAGATAAAACCACTCAATGGACCCTGCCCGATTTCTGCCCTCTTGGGACTATCACTTCAAATCACCCCACCTCACACCTGAAGGTATGGTTGCATGTGATCCCTCTGCCCACTTGGCTAGAAATTCCCCCCTATTGGAGGTCTTTGCATGAGTAGATGCCTCCACTCAGTCTCCTCTCAACTTCTCCAATTGTGGTTGCTCCACAATTGTCTTAGACTTCTTCTGAGACTATTTCTCTACTTGAGTGGAACTGTCCACTCGGTCTCCTCTCATCTTCTCTAGTTGTGGTTGCTCCCCAACTTCCTAAAGTTGCTTCTGAGGCTTCTCCAAGGGCTGCATATTGAGAGGTAATTTACTCTCCCTCTCAACCACCAAGTCTCTAACCTTTGCCTTGCTCCTCAAGGATTTTCATGCATCTTGAACCTCAAGAGCATACAGGTTCTTGACCTATGCACCGATCTATTTCACCTGTCCTGTGGTGATGTGTTTAAGGAAAACCTTTCCCTTACTAAAAAACACATCATAGCCATGGTCTTCCAATACCACGACTGAAACAAGATTCTTCTTCAGTCCTGGAACATACATCACATCTGTGATCTTGAGAGGGAAGCCAAACTCCCTCTGAAAGGTAACCGTACCGATCCCGGTAGCTCTATACCTCTCATTATCTCCAAACGCTATACTTTGCTTGAGGTATTTCTCTTCAAAATCACTAAAGAGATCTATATTCCCCGTCATATGGAATGACACACCACTGTCAAGATACCACACACATCGCATGGCAGTGACGACCATGCATGCAATGAGAGAGAAATCAAGTTCGAATTGTGAAGCTAGAGCTTCACCTACTGCCGCTACTGTCGACTTCTTCTTGATTGCTTTCTTCTGTGGGAAATTCTTGGCATAGTGCTCATGCTCGTGACATTGAAAACACTATTTGTATTGCATTAATCAAAAATCCAAGATGTTAATACAATGCTTCTTCTCACAATAAAAATACCAACACTCAGTAAAATTAATCTCCAACTCACAAGAAAACTCTTGGCCAACACTTACCAATTCTCCTGCTCTCCAAGTCCCTATTTCCTTGCACCCTTGGTCAAAGAATTTAGATGAATACAATATGCTCTGCTCAACCTTGAGCTTAACCTGCACAAGTGTTTCCTATCCTATACTTGATGACTTCCTTTGGCCAATAACTAGCCAAATTTCTAAGCCACCAAGCTTCTAATTATTTGCATAATTCCTGAGAGAATTAGCCCGTATTAAAAGGGAAATTCCTCGTCCATAATTGTGCAACCCCTTCTAGGTTCAGTTCCTGATTGCATGCACCATCTGTTTAACTCAAAAAATTATACAACAAATAATACAGTCTCCCTACACTCTAGTCTCAACTGGGTCTTTCTCATAATCGACATGCATGAGTTTCTGAAGAGGGAATCTTCAGTTAATTGGAGTAGCATTATTTGAGTGCACTAATGCATCAACTGAATGTTAACTCACTATTAGTTCCTCAAGCAGTTTGGAACTAATTTAATGGGACTTAACTCAATAAACTGAGTTAATTAATTACCACTCATACCTAACTCATCCTGGACCCCTATAATATAGGGAGAACATATACATGACTTCAGAAAGACTTCCAACTCAAAATTCCTAAATTAACTAAGTCAACTCACTCTAGTTAACTATTACAAGTTGCTATGAGAATAGAATTCGATTTTAATTCTCAGTTTAATTCAAGGAAAAATTAAACTAGAATTTCTGGATTTATTTTTATCATATTTTGTTGTTATTTTCAACATCCATTCATTGTAAGACAATAATCCATACCATGTGCACCTGCACCTGTCCCTATACATGTTCTGCCACATGTACCTGTACCTATACCTGCACATGTACTACCACCTGTACTTGTACCCTGCTGCAACTTGTGCACAATCTCCATATACCTTACATCCTGTTGACTTGCCTGCAAGATCTTATCTTATATATCTGTCCCATAGGAGCTCATAGCTTCCAAGTGATTTACCTGTACCCGTCTATTGAAAGCATCTGCCACCCTATTCTTTTTACCTTTGATGTACTTGATCTCGAATCAAACTCACTAATTGTGGCCAACCATCTAGCCTACATGGTGTTCATATTTGGTTGGTCAAACAAATACGTCAACCCACTATGATCACTCATAAGTACAAACCTTTGGCTAAGAAGATAATGCCTCCACATCTTCAAGGCATGTATGATTGTTGCTAACTAAAGGTCATGTGTCGGGTAGTTCTACTCATGCTCATTCAATTTTTGGTACTCATAGCATACCACCTATCCATCCTACATAAGAACCCCACCAAGTCCTCTCTTGCAAGCATCTGTGCATACTACAAACTCTTTTTCCAAATCTGCAATCTGTAGCACTGGTGCATGTGTCAACAACTGCTTAAGCTACTCAAAACTAGCCTCACACTCCTATGTCCATTCAAACTTCTTACCTTTCCTCTGCAGTGATGTGATAGGATAAGAAATCTGTGAGAAGTTCCTGATGAACCTCCTACATTAGCCTGCCAACCCCATAAAAGATCTCACATCATCCACACTCTTATGAGCTACCCACTTCATTATGGTTCTTACCTTCTTTGGATCTACTGCAATGCCCTCCTTGGAGACAACATGTCCCAAGTAGTGTACCTCACTCTGAAAGAAACTACACTTGCTGAGCTTAGTATACAACTGATGCTCCCTAAAAAACCTCAACATTGATTCTAAATGCTCGGCATGCTCTTATATTTTTAGAATATACCAATATATAATCAATGAAAACAATAACAAAATTATCCAAATACGGATACAACACACTATTCATCAAGCACATAAATTGATCCAAAATGGATCTAGTTTTTCCTCTAGATTAAAGTCTTCAAATGCATATGAAGATGGGATCAAGTCAAATTTCTCGTTGATACGATTCCAATGGTGCGAACGGTGCATAAATCCGAGTCCGGATGGAGAAGTTAGAGCTAGTCACATTTTTTGGAAAACTAGGGCAAAAAAGTCCAAAGTCAAAGGTCAACGGTCAACGAAGTCAATGCCTATGTCAGCAGGGACATGTGTCAACCCGAGAATGAGCCACAGGTCCTAGATGATGTCAGCAGAGGAGGTGACATGGCGAATTGTGATTGGTTCATACAGGCCAATCCGGTGTTGCCATGTGGTAGCGCGGATTTTGCCCAATTTGGCCTCATTTCCAAAATTTTGGGGATCAGGGAGGATCGAACCCCTGGCCTCCCAGAGTGGCAACAACTTCGCCAGAACTAGTTCACCAGTTGAGCTATCATAGGCCTTGGTAATGGAAGCGGTGAGTTTGTATTTATGTTGTGTCGGGATTCTCGCCGGAAAAAGGTCGGACGGTTAGGGCCAATCCCACGACCGCCGAAGCTTTGAAGTTATGGTTATCATTATATCTCGAAACATATTCAATATCCCACATTCACTATGAATAACAACCATACATGGTATATTAATACCATACAAACAACGTATAACCAACGGAATAGTGGATCCAACACATAATATGTCGCATATCCAATGTATAATGTAACCAATGGCAGAATGGTTGGGCAAGGGTTTTGAACCCTTGACCTTCCAAAATTATATATATGCAATGCTTTAACACACCTCTGCTAACCAACATGTCAGCAGTTCAGGCTTGAAATAAAGTCGAACCAATTTTTTAATAAACTGTTGCAGGTGCCGAACCCGCCATACCACCAGCGTGTCAACCGAGGTGGTTTTATGTAGAGTAGAGTGGTTTTTGCCAAACAAAGGGTGGTTTTGTATGGAAAAATGTGGGTTTGGACCATTCCAGGGGGGTTGGAGGTCACAATGGACATATATGGTCAAGTTTATACTCGTTTGACTCAAAATTTCGAGGTAAAAGCAATGGTGAGGTCCATTTTATTTGAGACTCTATTTTTGAGCTCATACCTGTAACAATAATTTGAAGACAAAATAAAGAGGTCAACACTGGAAGAGAAAGGACCAAGATACGTAGCCAAAAAGTCTGATGAACTCCTTTATTAAATTTTGTTGTGTTGATGTGTTGGAATGTGTTTTCAACTTGTTTATGTGTTTATGTTATTTGCAATCTTTTTGATCCGTTGCACTAAGTAACATAAACGAATTCACATAAAGTCTGTAATACCTTTTTCATTAACAGATCATAAATGTAGCTAGAGAATTAGTTAATTCAAATGGAACAACAACAAAATCATAATGCCCATACCCAGTCCTGAACGCAGTCTTGTAAATGTCTTCCTCTTTGATGTGTACTTGATGGTATCCCGATCTTAGATCAATCTTCGAGAACACTGTTGCTCCCTTGAACTGATTGGACAAGTCATCAATCCTCGGCAATGGGTACTTATTCTTGATGGTCACTTTGTTCAACTTCTTCTAGTCAATGCATAATCTGAGAGTTCCATCTTTCTTCTTCACAAACAATGCCAGTGCGCCCCAAGGTGCTACACTTGGCCTAATGTATCCCTTGTCCAACATTTCCTTCAACTGTAGCTTTAACTCAAGCAACTCAGGTGTGCTCATTCTATAAGGTGCTTTTGATTCTGGAGCTTCCGCTGGCACTAACTCAACATAAAATTTTGCTTCCTTGTGCGGTGGCAACTCTATAATTTCCTTAGGAAATACATCCTGAAACTGTTGCAAAATAGGGTACCTTTTCAACACATCGACATTCTCAAAATCCTTACCCTTGCCACTAGAAATGTGTATTGCAAATAACATACACCCTTTCCTGCGGCTACACTTTGCTTGAATAACTATCACCATCCTAATTGATGTGGCTTTCTTCTTACCTTGCAATATTGTTGGTTCGCCATTGTCATCACAACAATCGATGGCTTTGTCATAACAGTCTATCTTGGTTATATAAAGATACAACAAATCCATGCCCAACAACACCTTGTATGATCCCAATGGTAATACATTTTGATGAGTTGCGGTAGGCACACCATTCAAATAAAATGCACAAGCTCTTACCCAATTGTGAACTCACTTCTTTGTACTTGTAGCCAACTGCACTAACCAAGACTCTACATGCAATTCCTTACTCAAACCACACTTATCAACCAAGTCAGAACTAACATAGCTATAAATATATCTAGGGTCAATCAAAATAGAAATAACTTGATCACAAAGCTTACCATCCATCTCAATGATAAATGCCTTATGTTCTTCCTGTCTTTTTTCCACTACTGCATAGATACAAGGAATGCTCTGACCAACATCCCCAAAAGTGAACACCTCCTATGCACTATATATCTTAGGCCTACCACCCTGATTTTGTGGACAATCTCTCTTAAGGTGTTCCTTGCCACATGTCCAACACTCCAACCAACCAATACCAACACCTTTATGTTGTTGCTTGCGACTCATGTCCCTGTCTAGCTCCATTAAATATCTTTTCTGGTGCAACATTCTTTTTCTCATCTGCATGTGAAGGACTTGTCCTCTTAGGCTGCCATTTACCTTTAGCTTTGTATTTTCCCTTCCATCCTTGCTGAGATTCATTCTTACGATTTGATTGTTCATAGCAATGCTTCAGTTTCCCAATGACTTCCTCAAGTGAACGAGGCTCACGATACATAATATGATCTCTAAATACTAACTTTAGCCTTCTCATAAGTAAGATACGATACATACCTAAATAGCTCTAGAAACTTGGTCGTGTACTCTTCATCTATCATTGATCCCATCTTTAGCTCATAGAATTATTTGGCCTTACTGTTGTAGTACCTCTCTGACAAGTATTTCTTCCTAAAATGGCTCTCAAACTCCAGCCAACTCAAGTCATTGTTTATGATGTCTCTGACCCGCTTAACATATTCCCACCAAATGTCTAGTTTACCTTTAAAGCTAAACATCACTACACTGGCCTTGATGTTATCTATGTACTCATGGAACTCAAACAATTTGTTCATCCCAAGTATCCAAGCCTCTGCATCTTTTGACTTCTTCACATCTCCATCAAAATTAGGTGGCTTCGCTTTCTTAAACTCATCTGGAAAGTATCCACTATCATTCCTTCTATAAGGATGATAGCGATGACGATCATGGTGTCTATTAGAACCAGAACTAGAATAGTACATGTACTCATCGCCTCTCCTATCTAGAGTGTCCAACAACCTACCATCTCTCACCATATTAGATCTATTTGACCTATGTCTACTAGGAGACCTACTGCCATATGCCCCATTAGTTCTATCCTCATGTCCATGTCTGATCCGAAGCGACCCTTGTTGCTGCAAGTCTGACAAACTTTGATGAAGTATAACATTAACCTCTGCTTGTTTCTCTTGTGCCTGTATGATCTGTTCATTATCTTCCTTCCAACTCCTTATCTCTTCTTTCAAGCTTCTCAATGTGTCTACCAAATTAGAAGAGTACCCCACACCACGCTGCCCATATGATTCATAGGGAGATTCTATGTAGTCTACCACCTTGCTAGCCATTTAATCTCTTTCCTGCAATGCACAATATGTCAGCTAAACCAAATCACAATAAACCAACATATCTTAGCATAATTCAGGGAGGATACCTTGTCTGCAAGATCAAAAAATCAACGTGATACATGTATATCATAAACATAAAAAGATATAGACATACACAAATAGATGTATCAACACATAAACATCACTATAGTTAGGGTCCAGTCATCAATGCAATACCATATCAACAATGCATGCTATGACCTCATGCATGACAACAACCATTACTCCATTGTACACATTGCCACATGCAACCATCAACATACATAAGCAATGCCTAATCAACTACACATACACATAAATACATGTAGTTGAGCATAGGGATATTTTATGTAGTCTACCACCTTGCTAGCCATTTAATCTCTCTCCTGTAACACACAATATGTCAGCTAAACCAAATCACAATAAACCAACATACCTTAGCATAATTCAGGGAGGATACCTTGTCTGCAAGATAAAAAAAATCAACGTGATACATGTATATCATAAACATAAAAACATATAGACATACACAAATAGATGTATCAACACATAAACCTCACTATAGTTAGGGTCTAATCATCAATGGAAGACCATATCAATAATGCATGCTATGACCTCATGCATAACAACAACCATTACTCCATTGTACACATTGCCACATGCAACCATCAAAATGCATAAGCAATGCCTAATAAACTACACATACACATAAACGCATGTAGTTGAGCATAAGCGATCAATTCTTGTAATCAAACTACAATACTGATACATGTAATGAAAACATTCAAGAATGCACCTGATATACAAGGATGTAGTCAAGCTACATATAACCATATGCGACTAGTCATATACTCATGATGATGCATTCCACAAAATCAACATCAAATTATCCATGACAACCTTACTATCACCATAATCAATCATCAAGAAAATGCAATAAGCACATGGAATGCAAGTGTAAGAGAAACACATGTAACTGACATGCATGCATTACCAACACACACTTCCCATCCAGTCTGAGTGGTGAGCCATGCTCTAATACCACTGTAACACCCTCCTCACACATCTTCCCAAGTAACCAGACAACCAGGGTAAACATGCAACAAGAGGCTACTCTAATTGGATTAGACCTCCTATGTGACATTGAGGAAGTGGAATTGGTGGAACACATGAAACAACCTATCCACATCGGCAACATAAACTTCAGGAGACATGTCAGCCACCCAGACATCCTATCCCTGGGTCCCATTGATGTTCTAGACATCTTAAGCCTATGTCGATCACATACTATAGGCATGACATCATCGAAAAACTAAATTCGATCTCACAGGCTTGTCTGCTAGCATCCAAAGATCTAATTTTCTAGTGTTATGCTAGCGACCCCGAGAATTGAGCCACTTTTCTAGGCCTAGAGCCTAGGTCACTTCCTAGAATGGAATGATAACTTAAGAGCAATAAGAGAACATGGAAGGAATGATACAAAAGCAATAAGTTAAATAATACCTTAATCAGATCCCTACTAGCCATGACAGGCATTTCATCAAACATGTCGCAAGCATGTAATCTACAGGTGTAACCAACAAAATTAAACATATGGATCTTGTACTTATGAGAATCTCTATGAACCATTGTTCCATCATTCCATTTTCTGCATTACCATCTATTAGGCCATATATACATTATCCAATCATTTACAAGAAAAAATATGCTAAGAGCCATACATATTTGATGCCATAAAACACACATATAACCCACATAATAACAACATAAATACTCATGAAATTACAACCATATAAACCACAGGTAATCCATCAAAATCCTCATAGAAATACAAGGAGAAATAACATTTCATTAATGATGCAAAAACCAAACTCGAGATGGGACTTCCACATTGCACCCAACCATAGAATGGCTGAGCCAAATCTCTCTTCAGCCATTCACCCCAATGCCATATTCCAAGCATGAATGTGGACTCAAACCAAAAGAACCAACCAGGGCATAGCGAGGCTAAACCACCTCACCTTCGTAAATAGAACCCAGGCTTTACCATAATCCATCCTAGACCACTATGCCAACACAATGAACACATCATAACAAGATTTACCGTGATCTCCACCTGATCACTAGGCCAAACAAGCATGGATGCCACCAGATTTCTCCACCTACACTGTTAGAGATTTTCCTTCCTCCTAGTCACTCAGGCTTTACCTAAATCCAAACCCGGATCACTAGGCCCTAAACTGGGACCCACTCTCTAGGCTTTACCACATATCCCAAACCCGAGATTACTAGGCCAAACAAAGAGAAAACCACCTCTTGGATTTACTGTATATCCTGTAATTCACTAGCAAGGATTCCTAGGCCCACCGAGGCAACACAATCCTAGCTTTATTGCGACCAGTTTGGCTCAAGGGTCACTAGGCCAACGACTTTACCGTGATCCATAGGCAAGTTGAGGGACCACTAGGACATGTACTCTATCATTCGGAGATCTACCTCACTCAAATTCAAATCCATCGGGAAATCCATCTCAACCAAGACATGAGAACCACATCACACCATGGCTATCTGGAAATGGCAAGGCTAGGCTGAAAACACTGTTACACCTGCAAAAACCCATGCCATGATAGAAAAGAACCACGTGCAATACCATGCATGCCAAATCTAGCAAGGAAAATACACATGAAAATCAATATCTGCAATGAATCCTACTATAGTTGCTTGATCATGCATTTCCCTGCTTGAAATTTGCTTCCTCTTACCTTCTTTTCCTTTCTTGATCCAATACCAAAATGCTCCAAGAAAACTCTAAGTGTCCAAGAGCGAGAGAGAGAGAGAGAATAATGAGAGAGCTCCAAAACTCAACTGAAAAAAGGTTATCAACTGATCCTCAGAAGCCTTTTTATTAATGAGGCCTCTAGTTTCTTCATTTTCCATTATCTTCCTTCAATTCCCTCCTCACATGCAACCTACGACCTTTCACCTCCCTTTTCTCATAATTTCCATTATTTTCATAAATAAATGTGTCAAAAATTCCATTTCGCCTTTCCAAAGCCTTATCCATTTCCTTTGCCAATTTCCTTGGCCATAAACAACCAAATGAACACCCCCCGGGATGCCTTGCCCAACATTAAGCTTGGAATAAGTGTCCCATAAATCGTGGTTATTATTTTTTCCTTTATTTATTTTTATTACAGGGAATTTTCACCAGGGTTGTTACATACTTGATATAGTTACTCGATTATTAATTTAACATAAAGTCTAAATAAAATCCACAAAAAATGCTCTAATTATTTCGTACAACTATATTATGTGAAGTTAGTGCTTTACAGTTTGAAACTATAAAACACTAAAAAAAGTCACTTAGGATAAAAGTGGCAAGATAACATCTACTTGGTGTATCAACCTCAGTGTGCTGCAAATCATATAAAAGTGCGTAGAGTCAGTCTGTTATTGGCAGTTCCTTTCCTTATCTACGGATTAGGACGCAAATGGATCTTTATATCTTTGATTTGAACATAACCTCATCTACTTGGTGTATTAACTCATGTATACATTGTTGCATTTAAATCCAATATAAACAATTGATTATTTTATTGTTCATAATTTTCAATGGCATCGTCAACTAGAATTTGAAGAGGTATATGACGAGTCCTTAGTTGAGCTTCTAGGATCGTGATTCATTTGTGAACCAATACTTGTCCTCTTTTTGTTTGCTAGTATGTTTTCCAACTACTTGTATATTTAATAAACCATGAATGTCAAGGCAAAACTACAACTCTGTGTAATCGACCATGAAAATATCTCTATATGTGTTCGCTGGTATATGTGTCCATGAATGTATTTACTCTATATGTGTTTTTTGGTATATGTATCCATGAATGTCTGTAATCCCTATTTTCAGTTGGAAACTACAAAAAAAACACATGCAATCAAAGGCCAAGCACAATAAATTGTAAATAAACCATAATCGAACATAGTGTATATGTAACTAGTATATTAAACCATATGTTTAACTGTCTTTTAAAATTGTATCCAAATACACTATGGAACTTACATTGTAATTTGGTTACAAACAAAAAAGTCGCGGTAATTTCATCCACATTGCAATTTGGTTACAAACAAAAAATTCATGCCACCTGTTGGCGCAAAGTGATTTCCTGTCATTTAAGTATCAACCCGGGGGTTTCGTAAACTTGTGAAGCATGCGTGCACTGTATGTGCTCGAAATTATCTTTCAATTTAGATCAATCTAACTACAAAATAATGAAAACTAGTTCATCTAATCTATGAAATCAAATAATGAAAATGAAATTCAATTAACCTGTGAAATCAAAAACAACTAATGTATACTTAGTTACTCCAGCATTCAATTATGAAATGTTACCTTCTTGAGTTGATGTGTAAGCAACTATTTATACTTTAACTTCTAATGTCCTAGAAAATCAAGTAAAGTGTGCAGAAAATAACTCAGTAATTGCATGTATCAAATATTCAACCATTCAATCTTGAAATATGATTAAATTAATTTCTTAGAATGATCTTTAGGAATATTAGTTAATGCAATTAAATGAGGATCTTAAAAGAAAATATAAAAGCATGAACAAGTAAAGCTCAATGATTGCATAGTTTGAACATTCAATCACCCAATTTGAAGTCACCTTCTTGGCCTGATCCTTTATTCAATTATACAATGAATTGATAATTTGATCTAAGAAAGTAAATAATAGAACATGAAAGGAAACTAAATAACCATGAGCCCTTGCCTCAAACTTAATCCAATTAGAAAATACATAAATCTTCCCTATTGAAATGTTTTTAGAAAAGCAAAGATTACACGGTCATTCTAAAACTAATACTAAGAAAGAAAATGAACTTTAATCTATAAAAGCAATTAAATCTCACAATCATTAGATGGTCATTCCAATGGTGTATCAAGATGGCAAGTGAAGAAGCTCCATATGCAAGCAAAACTAAATCTTCAAATCTCCAAGTATAAGCTCCAAATTCTCTATTAAAAACATGAGCATTTCTCCAACTTTGCACGTGCCTTTCAAAGGAGAAGGCTCTCCTATTTATACAAAAACATAAGAAGCTACCCTATTTAATGAAGATCCACCAAAATCTCATATAGTTACAACCAAATAGCTCATAATGAGACACATATCCCCTAAGTGTCTCATAGAGTTCTAATCCAAATAAGAAATGATGAGACACCTCATAGAGTTACAATCCAAATAGGATACATATCCTTCTTTGACCTTTATCCAAATCTCCTTTGAAGCGAATTCGAATTTGAGCATTGGAGGCCACATAAGGGTGCCTTGGAAGCTTCCAAATGATCTACACATGTCATGAAACTCAAGCCACATATATAGATACATGAAACCATGATAATTTCCTAGTTTTTAATCATAAATTCACTTTAAACACATAAAATAAATAACTTTGGTAAATAAGGATCCTAACCCATATATTTATGAAAATGGTGGCTAATGAAAGGTTATATAGTTATGGAGTTGCGAAATGTGAGTGAAATGGTTGCGATAAAGGTGAAAGTGGATGTCATTTTGAAGACATTTTGGAGGCCCAATACCACCCCTATGTTTTATGGCCTCTATTTACTAAATTTCCCAAACTTGTTGGATTGCCCGCCTGAGCCAAGTTACTGCCATATGGTTGAGTCCAGTTTACTCGTAACCATGGAGAGACTAAGTAGCTTAATTGTCAACTTGTGCTACTAATCCCAACACTAAATGGAGGTGGCTTATAATACGTAGGATTTACCCCTGCACTAGTAGGTGTATAAGAGGTGGGTATAACCCCGGGTTGATAGTGGGGGACTTGGATGTTAATGAGGTCCTGATATGATGGTGTATGATTTGCAGTGTGGTCCAGAGTGTTGGGCATCATACTATTTTCCTCCAAATGACTTACACCATACTCTTCCCTATCTGTCACTCCTCCTTTTTCCAACACTTGTTGATTCTTTCTTGCGTCCCTCTCTTGCCTTGCCAACTATTTTTTATGTTCCTTATCTTCCATTGTTTTTTGTCTTTCAAGACTTTCCTTTGCCTAAGCTATTGCTGTAATCCTTGAATCTCTCTTTTCCTTGGACAACTCCTTCTTTCTCTGTTTAGATTCCTAAATTTCAAGTTTTTTATGCTCAGACCTAAACATTAGGTTCATATATTCTTTAGAGGTGAGTAACTGTGAACTCCTCTCTAAACGAAGATAGTCTGTTGTTGAATGTGTTGATGAGGCCTTCACTCTCTCTACTAGTAGCTTTAGGAACCTACCATATATTGTTTGGTTCATTGTCACATGCTCCTGATGGTTTGACACGTACCTTTCAACCTCAAGGAAACCTAATTAAGTACTTCATTCTGAACAAACACTTCTTTGAGTGATCCATTTTCCACAAAATAATGCTCAACCCTTCTAGTTGTGGTTAAGGCATGGCCATGATTTCCTCATTGGTGGATGACACATTATGTTTGATGTTATTCATGATGGACTCTGCCAACTATGATGGTGGGGTTACTTGGATTGGAATGCTCAATTAGTCATTGTTGATTCTTATTACATTCTCATTTGAAACCACATTTTCATTGTCATTTGCATGATCAATTGCCTCATTTGGAATATCACATGCAGAATTTGTAGGTGCTTCAGTGGGTGTGGAAGCCTCCATGTTATTGAAAATTGGTTCGTTACTGAATTGTGTCTCACTTACATGTTCATCATCATAGAAGTTCACCTGAGAAAGGGATATCATATCTTCATCAGCAATAGCATCTTCCTACCAATCCACATCTTCTTGGGCATCAACTTGGTCATGTAAGTCCCCTGATTCTTGACCTTCCACAACAAATGCCTAGTTGCAAGTAGTATCATTAATAATAGGATCAACATTCGATGACCAAATTTTAGTCCTCCTAAATCCAACCTTGATATTACAAGGTGTTAGAGCCCTTTTAAATTCTTTACTTGCAAGCTCAGCTGGCTCAAACATTTTTGCCTCCACCCGTGGATTATTTTCCATCCATGAAGCTCACTCTACCTTGAAATATTTCTTGAAAGGCCCAAACATGCTGACATCAAGGGGTTGCAATCTGTGAGTGGTATGAGCTCATAGTGTGAATAGGTCAATGCCCAAATGGTTGGCCTCCTCAATTGTATGCACGACCATGTGGTTTCCTTGGCCATATAAAACTAGTAGGTGTCTATTTTCAGGCGAAACACCACTTCACATAGATGCAACAAAGTGAAAAATCCAATTCAAGAAGAGTTCCTTTTTCATCCATGCATGGGGATGTGAAGCCATGCATGCACCCAGTTCACAACTATGTATATAGTTTTTAACTTGAGTTTTACCTTTGAATAAATAAAAGCTTTGGATTGAAGAACCAATTGCATTGATACAACAAAAAATAGTGATCCACTCCCTTCTAATAGGAAAAAAAATTGGCACATTTATGCTCCCTCTCTTGGAAATTACCTGCATGCCACAATTTCTTCCAGTCTGTAAGCCTGTTTTGTCAAAGTTCTAGATATGGTTTGGGGCATAAAAGTGTTTTTGATATGTACAAGAAATGGTTTCATAGAAATTAGACACAATTGTAGGGCATAAATTTAAAGCCCTGTCTCTATCAAGTCCCTCGGTTGTTCATAACACAATGTCTGGATGCCTTTTTTTAAACTCACTCCACCAATATTTTCCAAGAAACCCATCTTTGAAGGGGTTTGGCCTCCCCTGACAGATTTGAGCTACTATGGATTGGAGTTGTATCAACTCTAAACCATGTCCCATTTGGGCCATCTCCTTACACTACAAAACCACCTCGGCCTCCTCTTTTGTCATAACAGTAACATGCCCTCTATGCTTTGTATGAGTGAGCCCATTCATCCAATATTGTATGCTTGAGACTACAATTCCATGTTTTTTTCAGATGCACATACCAAATATCCTCTGAACTCTATATCATCAAATTAACCTAGCATGTATTCCTCTGTCCAACCTCTTATGGCACTAATCTTCTTCGTTGAGCTTTGCACCTTGTATTGTGGCTGAGGGTGGATTTGTGGTAGATGGTTGGACAGTAGGATCTGCCACCACATGGGCATTCTCAACATCATTTCTGAGAGAAAAATTCATATCATCCACCATTTCCTCTTCCGATGAAGTACATCACAATTGGGCACCCTTGGTCCCTTGCTTCCTCTAGTTCCTTATACGATCTACAATTGAAACTCGTGGCATGACTGCAATAACATGCATAATGTTAAAAATTATTTGTGTGAGTGGAAGTTGTTTCAACAATAGAAACCTAGTCTTATTTGAATAAGAAATTTAAATATGAAAAGGTTAGTCAATCCTTGCAACCTGCATATATTTTAGTAAGAAATTTATGTGTTTGCAACCTGCATATATTAATGAATGTTATTTAAATATTCGATTAATGGTTTGGTCTATGGAAACCTGCATAAATCAATGAATGTTATTTGAATATCTAATTAATGGTTTGGTCCATGGCACAAGTTATTTTGAGATTTAACTTAGGCCTCCCTCCATTTTGAGATTTAACATATGCCTCCCTTCCCTATGTTATCTTCATTTTACATTAATTTCTTGTTTCTGAACTTAGAACTGAAACGAATTCAAACCTTAAAGGCCTACAGGTGGACCTTTAATAACAAGTGGCGTTGCTAGTTTTATGACGTGAAATAAATATGTACCTATTAAAGAGTTGAATGTAAAACTCAAATGTATCGACTTGAATATCCATCCACAAATATTAGAACTTTATTTAATAGAAATATGAGGCATATATGTTTTGTTTGGGTTCTCTGGTATTTTTGTTGACATGACTTCGAACCTTGAAGAACTACAGATGAACCTTTAATAACAAGTGTCTTTGCTAGTTTTATGATGTGAAATAAATATGTACATATTAAA
This sequence comes from Pinus taeda, assembly GCA_000404065.3. NCBI lineage: Eukaryota > Viridiplantae > Streptophyta > Pinopsida > Pinales > Pinaceae > Pinus > Pinus taeda. Next base: position 48,830 of record APFE030748429.1, read on the forward strand.
GAGTTGAATGTAAAACTCAAATGTATCGACTTGAATCTCCATCCACAAATATCATAACTTTATTTGATAGAAATATTAGGCCTATGTGTTTTGTTTGGATTCTCTGGTATTTTTGTCTATGTTGTCTTTGTTGGGCATGATTAAAAATTTTTCTGCAATTTCAAACACAGTAGCTACACTACACACACAATAGCTTCATATGGTAAATTAATGGAAGATTAAAAATAACAAAAATAAAGAAAGAAAAAAATTGAAGTTAATATTGTAAATTAAGGGAATATTAAAAAAACAGAACGAAAATAATTGAAGTATTCAAACATGATTACAATGTGCACAGAGTCTTTGATGGTATGTATCCAACTGTAGATGAGTAGAATGAAAGTTATGAAGAAATTCAATAAGGGTTGAGGTTGTTTTATAGTTTTTTGTTGTTGAATTTTATTGGTAGGGACGATTGACATGGATTGCCATTTTTCAAATTCAAATGTGTGTTATGGATTTATTTGGATATGATCCAATTGCTCATAAACTCTTAAGGTTGATCCTTGTGCTTTCCTTTGTGCTTTCCTATGTTTAATTCTTGAATCCTATGTTTAATTCCAGAATCTTGTGTGTTGGTGTTATTTATTGCCTTGAGTAGGTTGCAATGATGAACATATTTGCAGTTATGGATGACACATACATTCCCTAATCTTGTGCAGGTAGCAATGAAATTTGGTCATAGCTTCTCCAATGCATATCTATTAGGGTTGGTCTTATGTGATATGTGTACCCTTAGATAGTATGGGATCAAATGTTTGCAAGTTTATTTTGTCTTTTTTTCTAAATCATACCTTGAGGTACTTGGGACAGCATGTCTTATCAAATTGTGATACTAAAGGCTAATGTTGGACAATTGTAAGCCCAATCAATACATGGGCCCATTTTGGACATAATTTAATAGCTTATATAACTTAATATTATCTATTTATGTTTAATTTATGAATGTTTTTTGGTAATGTTTTGATGGGTGTGTGACACTGGTACTATAACAACCACTAGTCCCTACACAACAATAGAAGCCTCGTCCTTAATCCCCAACCCCTAGGAAACACACCACTTGAAAGGGAAGTCAGTAGAGCCCTCGGTAGAGCCGTTGATAGCAAAAACAGTCATGTTAACATCATCACACATTGATGGAATAATTACAACAATCTCCTTCCACCCACATGGTAAATAAGAAGAGGAGTCATCCATGTTCTCCTTCACAAACTCCCCTATAATGACCTCATCCAAAATTATCTCCTCCCCATCTTCGACCTTGCTGCTGGTCACAAGAACCAGCGAGCTACAAGTGATCAGGTAAGGAAAATCATTCTTTCTCTTAGTTATCTTTGGCAACGTTGCAGAAAAAAAAGTCTCCTCTTTGATGTTGAAACCCATAATGCCCCACCCTCCATTAATGATCGCCCGATAGTACAAAGAATCATCACAAAAAACCATCTGCATTCCCATTCATGCCTACCATACCCACGCATAGACAACCATGCGGCCCAATCATAGCGTTCCAAGGCTCCTCCATGAAAAATTCTTCCAATCACCTAGAAATATTGTGCTTGATCTCTATGATGCATTGACTTGTTTCATCGATAGCTGCTTGATGTGGTCGATCTCCCAGACACTGCAGAATGAATCTGGAAATACACTTGGATCTAACTATATATTTTATTTGATTTTTAATTTTAAGTTCCCTGAGCCATTTCTTTTACATAATTGGATAGGATAATATCTCTTTTGTACTAGAGATATCCACGCAAGTAGCAAGATCAATTCAGAAAAATGAAATAACTTCTAGAATAAATATATGCATATTGGATATTGCTTAATGAGAATTGGATAAGCTATGAGAAATGCGTGAAACTCTTCTTAATTCAGATTATTTCATATTTCTTAATGAGAATTGGGTAAGTTATGGGAAATGCAAGGAACTCTTCCTTATTTAGATTAAGAGAGTTGAAGAAAATTTCAAAATCTGAAAAACAAGAGTGAAGGCAATTCCAAGAAATATAAATAACTTCACAAGTAAATAAATATGTGCACATTGGACATTACTTTACGAGGAATGTGGGGAAAGTAACAAAAAAGGGTTTCGAGCTCCACCCAGATGCAAAGATAAAACATAGACACGATTGTTACAATTTGATGGAGTTTTTCCAATTTTGAAAATAAATTCACATGACAGTGAGAGCCGCAACTGGTATAGGCCTAGAGGAAATTTCAACTCAAAAATAGCCACCTAAGAAAAAATTAAGAAATTAAATAATACCATGTAGACAATTTTTTAATATATCATTTTTATTATTTTACTTTTATCAAAATTACCCAAATAAATGTGATGTTTATCAAAATAATAATATATATAATTTATCTTTAAATTAATTTATTAGCACAAGATTAAAAAAATTTAAAAAAAAAAAAAAAAAAAAAAAAAAAAAAAACTAACATAGCTGGTTACTTGTTATATATTGAAAAAAAGAAAAAAAATGGAAAGGAAGCTAGTTCCTTGTACAAACAGAGGAGGGAAGGTTCAAAAGTAGTGCGCAAATGGGAGCGTAGTCCCCACAACTACTTTTGCTGCCCTGAATCCATAAACTTCAAAACTAAAGTGCTAGTGTCGTGGTTCTGAGTTGTGAGATAAATTTTCAAAAATTGACTTGAAATCCTTAAGCCTTGCGCGGAGACCAAACCCGCACTTAACTTTGGAAAAAACAGAATTAACTAAAAACCATTATCCACGAAAAGTCGGAATATACACAAACACATGGGAAATAACAAATTCTACTTTTTCGAAGCCTTGGTGCGATTTTCAATTCTTACCTTTATTAGGCTCGATCTCCACCGTAGAAAATCCTCTGTCAGATCTGACCGATCAAACAACTTGCACATCACATCACCATCGTCAATCCACTTGCGATAGATCCAACGGCAGGTAGGGATTTCGGGTGGACAAATTGCGTGGAGAACACCCACCCGAAAAAGTGGTATTCTCACTCCACCCTCTTGCTACGTGTCCATCTGTGAGCGAAATTGGGTGGTTCCCTCCTAAAACCGCTTACCGCTTAAGCTCTGCCCGAAATACCATTCCTGCTTAAAATCTCGCCTTTTCTCTTTGACTAACTCTCGAGCAAGATAGCACTTGATGGCCGTAGATCTGCCATCATCAACGGCTGCGATGACATTTTCAAGATCCTCTTCCGCTACAATTAAAGCCAATCCTTGACCGTTGATCTCCGAGATCCAACGGTACCTGTGCGATGATTCTTCATCTGTCTCCTCACCCTTACTTTGTGGCATTTCATCATTGTTTTTTGGTTTTTGGTCCTGATTTATTGGTCTCTGTTGAGGAGAGACCTGTTGTTGTTGATTGCCAAATTGTCTTGGGTTGCCTGGGAGCCTGCGCAGGTGCATGTGGATCATGGAATACTTTCTCGATCCTCATCCTAGGTGAGGGGGTCAAGGGATACTTTCTTCATAAACTTCATTATTCTCTTTGACAATCCCAACTGGTATGTCAATTGCTTTGTTGGCATGACTATTAGCGTCCTTATTTTGGTTTCTCAGGACGTGCTTTAAGGTTATATTTCCCAGACTTTCAAAACTTGTTCTGATCCTTTGATAGATTTTGTTGATGGCTATGCTTTTGAAGTTCCTTTTGGCATTTAGAACGACTATTATGATAGTTGAGTCCCCTATTATTATAGGGTCCTTGATTGCATTTTTGTTTACAAGCCTTGTGCCTAGGAGAAGGTTGCATGCTTCAGCCCTATTGTTTGTCATTTCTCCCAAGTTCCATTCATAGGTTATTATTTTGTTTCCATTTGGATCTAGTATAACTCCGCCTGCCCCTGCTTTACCTGGATTATTTTTTGCAGCTCCATCAAAAAAAAGAATGTGTCTCTTCTGTTCTTTTATCCATTCTGCAAATTCTTTATCCTCCAATCTTAATTTCTATTTCTTGTTTGTGTGAAAGTCTTTATTTTTTGCTATAGCTTCTGCTTTTGCTTTGTTTTCTAACATTGCTTTGCTATACCAGTCTTTCTCTTCTTGTTGTAAATTGTTCTGGTCCACTTTTGAGATTCCATTTGTACTTATTACCTCTGCAACTTGGCTCCAAGTTTTTGCTAGGATCTTGCCTAGGTTTGGCTTTTGTTCTTTGAAAATGCATTTGTTTCGGGCTAACCAAATTTGCCAACACAGGATTGAAGGGAGACATTTCCATATCCTATTTATTGTTGCCTTTTTTTCTTTGTATATGGATAGCTTTTATCCCAGTTTTTATGAAGAGTTTTCAATTGAATTGTTGGATTTATGTTTATTTCCAAAGGACTTGTTGCCTGATTCCAACACTTTCTCGCCACCATATAGTTTATGAAGAGGTGTTGGATTGTTTCTTCCTCCTTTTGACACATGATACATTTTGAGGGCCCTTGTATTCCTTTTTTATTTTATTTTCAGAGGTAAGAATTTTTCCTTTGAGAAGGGTCCAAGTGAAGACTTTAATTTTGGGTAGACTCTCTGATTTCCGAGCTGCCTTCCATAGACTCCAATCATTTTGATTGTGAAGTTTTTGGAGGAGGTTGTACCCTGATTTCACTTTGTAATCCCCTCCATTTGGGTCCTAAAAAAAGTCATAATGTTTTTCTTTGTTGATGGGCGCGACCCCTGCCAGATGAACTTTTAAAATTTTCCACTTACTTTTTAGTCTTGGTGGAGTAGCCATCTTTTTCCATCTTACCCAGTTATTCTGATCCCAATTCAAAATAGAATAAAGAGTGTTAAATCTTTGCTCTTCCATCCATCTCTGGAGTCCTCTTAAATTTTGTTGTTGATTTAAGGGGTTTTTCCCCATTATTCTATCCTCCCATATAGAAATTGTTTTTCCATTCCCTGGATTTTTGGATGTTTGATCTCTAATAAGAGGAATTATCCTTTTAACCAATTTCCAAATTTGGGTGCATGGCCTGTCTGGAATAGTATTAGTGAGCAACTTGTTTCTATGACAATTTAAGTATTTCATTGTTAGAACTTTTTCCCACCAGTGACCATTCCCATTTATCATTCTCCAGATAATTTTTGTCCCTAGGGAAATGTTCATTAGTCCTGGCAGGTGTATTGCTATATCTCCTTTTTCATAGGGAGGCGTAACTTTCTCCCATCTAACAAGGATGAATTTTTTATTATTTTGTTTTCGCCCTTGCCAGAGGAAGCTTCTTATTATCAGTTCCATTTGCTTGTGGGCACTTGCTAGAGCCATAATGATTGCATACTGATATATAGGCAAGGCCGAGAGAAGTGCTTTAATCAATGTCACTCTTTCTTCCAGGTTGAGCCACATCACTCCTCAGTTCTGAATTTTTTCCCTCATTCTCTCCACTTGCTTGTTCCAGACTTCTGATTTTACCACTTCCTTTGCTAAGGGTAGCCCAAGATAAGTGAAATGGCTCCAATTTATTTGTAAAGGTATTTCCATTATTTGTGAGATACACCGCATTATTTTTGTTGAGGTATTCCAACAATAAATTCTGCATTTGGAGTTGTTTAAAATTCCTCCTAAAGCTAGGAGAAATTCATCCAAGACTTTTTTGAATCGTCTTGATATAATGCAAGATGCCCTGCCTATGAGAAGGGTATCATCCACTCAAAGAGAGAGTGGTTTATATCTTTGACTCCTCTCGATATTTGGATCCCTGTTATTTTTTTCTCTTTTCTCTAATTTTCCAGCATAGCGCTCAACGATTCCGCCATGATGATGTACAAGAATGGAGAAAGAGAACAACATTGCCTTAGCCCTTGTGTGCTTTGGAAAAATTTACTGGGCCGTCCATTGGTTAATGGAGTGATCCAAGGATTTGATATACATTCATGGATAATCTCTATGAAATTTATTGAAAAGCCAAATTTTCGAGAGCTGCTACAAGAAAGTTATGGTTAACTCTATCAAAAGCATTAGCCATATCTAACTTAACAACCATTCCTCTCTCTTTTCTTTGGATACTTCTGTGAATGGCCTCCTGAACAATTATCACATTGTCGGTGATTTTCCTCTTGGGGACAAATCCTCCTTGGTTTTTTGAAATTATTTACGGAAGTAATTTTTTCATTTTGTTTGCTAAAATTTTGGTGAGAATCTTATAAGACGAGTTGCAAAGGGAGATTGGCCTATATCTGCGAAAAGGTGTAGGATTGGGTTCTTTGAGAATGAGGGCTAGGAAGGAGGATTTTGTATTTCCTCCAATCTTTTTTTTTTTGAAAAGCATTTTTGAGCATTCTCATTAGATCTTTTTTGACAATTTCCCAATGTTGTCTGTAAAAGGCCATTGTAAACCCATTTGGACCTGGTGCCTTATCAGGGTGGAGATTCCACATAGCTTCTCTGATTTCTTCCTCAATAATTTTTTTGTCTAATTCCCTGTTTTGTTGGTCACTTATTTTTTTTTTTTTTATATGCTGCAAAATTTCTTCATTAGCTGCCTACTGGTCACTTGTTGAGAGGAGTTCTTTAAAGTGTTTATGGGTTGCATTTTTTATTGCTTCAACTCCTTTTATTTCTTGACCATTTACTTGAATCTGTTCAATATGGTTTTTTGACCTCCTTATTTTCATTGTATTATGAAAGAAGATTGTATTTTTGTCACCGGATTTTAGCCAAATGCATCTTTATTTTAGTCTGCTTTCCTCTTCTTCTTGCCTATTTTGCTTATATATTTCCAGATATATTTCCTTTTCTTGAATATGATCTTGCTTACTTTCTTCCTTATTCTCTTTTTCCTTGCCAAGGTTATCCATTTTTTTTCAATTTGATTTTCCTAGCTTTGTCCCGGAGGTCATTTTCTCTTGCCCAATTTTTTAAGTGCATCCTTAGGTTCTTTAGCTTAGTTTCCCAAACATACTGGGGAGATCCTATGACACTTTTTTTCCAGTTGTCCATTATTTGTTTACCAAAATATTCCTTGTTGTCCCAAATTGAATTATATATGAAGGGAAGGGGTCCTTGATTTTCCAGCTTTCCCAAGGTTAGCACCACCAACTTGTGATCTGAAGCTGAGTTGTGAACAATTTTACTTTTCACAAGAGTATGAGCAGCTGCTATGCTTTCATGAATAAGGATTCTATCCAACCTTTCTTTTATGTTGTTCTCCCCTATTCTTTTGTTGTTCCAAGTGTATTTTCCATTGCTTGGCGGAATGTCTATTAATTTGTGCTCTTCTATTATTCCTTCAAGAGCTTCTCTTGATGGATCGTTTTGGAAGATTCCGCCAAATTTTTCTTCTATATTCCTTATCACATTTAAGTCTCCTCCCAGGATTAAGTTCCCACTTTGTCTCTCTGCAATTTCTTCTTTAACTGATTTACAACATTGTTATTTCTCTCTATAATGATTTGTGGAGTACACATTTATAATTTTATATTGTTCTTTTGTATTGAGATTTCTCAACTCTGTTTGAATCTAGTGTCTGTTGATTTTTGGTTCATTAATTCCGATTTTCTTTTATCCAAAATGGTGTTGATTCCTCCTGATGCTCTTGTGGCTTCTAACGCTACTCCATAAATTTTTAGTTTTTGAATCATTTTTTTATTTTCTTGCTTGTTTAGTTTGGTCTCTTGGATCATATATATGTTTGGTTGTTCCTTGGCTAAAATGTCTCGAGCTGCATTGAATTTAAAGGAGGTACCAAGGCCGCGAAAATTCCAAGAGACCACTATCATTATTTACTGTTGTGTTGGTGTGGTCCTCCTTTTCATCTTTGCTAAGTTTTTTCATGACTTCTTGTTTGTTTCCCAAGGAATGAGTCCATTGGTTGTTGCATCCCTAGGGCCATTTCTTTAGCTTCTGCCTCATCTCTGATTTCTTTATTGGATTTCCTTCCCACTTTTTTTGCTAGTCCTAGGCTTGGGGGATTTCTTTGGCTTTGTTTCTAGTTAGAATGTGGTACACTAAGGGAGGAGGTGGAGAGGATATAGGGTTGGGGGAGGATATGAGACCTAAAGAGATGGGGTTTGAAGGTGGGGATTTGGGAGACGGTAGACCAAAGGAGTCTTCTAATGGCTCAAAAGGATTCAGAGTTGTGTGATCAGGAGGAGTAACCTTCGTTGGAGGCTAAGAGGTTGTTTCGTTTGCTTCTTGGGACTGATAGATATTTGATGCAGTTTTCTTATTGGTAGGTTTTTTCCTTTTCACTTGTTCCCATGTAGGTTCTTGCTCTTCTACATTTTCATGCTCTATTTTTTTAAGACACCTATTTGCAAAATGACCATACTCATGACATACCTTGCGTTTAAATGGTATCTACTCGTAGTCCAGCTGTTGAATGTGAGTCCACTGGTCGACCTTGATCTTTATTGTCTCCGATAGGCCTTTTCCGAGATCTACTTCCACACATATTCTTGCGCACACGTGCATGTTGTCTTTTGTCTCACATATGTCAATATATTTGCCCACTACGTTTCCTATAGCCTTTACAGATTCGTCTCCCTAGCAATGAAGAGGGAGATGTGGGAGCCTGACTCACACAGGCATTGCATTTGGGACATCCATCTCCAGATCAAAGTCTGGCATCCACCTGTTTAGGTATAAACCTCTGGAATCCATGAAGTAAGGTCCATTTCTAAATATCAGGTCTCTGTCCTCCTTTGTTTTAAAAAGAAAGGTGTAGTAACTCCTTCCACAAAATCGTATTGCTATCTTCCCCTGTGTGGTTTCATTCCAGTTTCTTTCCACCCATTTTTGCACTGAATTGGGTGAAGGACATAGCCCAGTGAACTGTCCAACAAGTTCGCGTTCTGCCAAAGAGATGGTTGCTCTTCTTGGAAGTGCTGGAGGGAGAGAAATATTTGGGATACTTTCAATTTTCTTTACAAATTTATTGACTGTTAGCATGTTCCTTGGAGCTCCATTCTCTACGATCAGAGAAGTGAAGGCTTTTGCGTTTTCTTCATTCCCTGGCTATAAGGAAGGGTGAGGATCTCCCTTCTCAGAGGGCTGCATGGTCTGGTTGGCCTCCATAGCAGGAGGCTGCCGAGAGAGAGATTTGCTGGGGCAACGACGGCTAGGTCAGCGTAGGCTCGGGCTGGGTTGTTGCACATGCGATAAATTTAAATTAAATTTAAGTACCTAAATTTAAAATAAAAATAAAAAATAAAATAAAAATAAAAATTTAAATTTAAATTACTTACACGTCATTAAAATTAGATAACCTTGTATATTATATTTGAATTAATTTATTAACAAAAGATTTAATAAAATTAAAATTTTAAAAATGAGTTTAAATTTTAAATTTAAGGTAAATTTGAATTAACCAAATAAATGCACTTTTTTCAAAATAATGGTATATATATTTTTATATTTAAATTAATTTGTTTACTCAAGATTTAAGGAAATTTAAATTAAAAAGGTAAATTTAAAATTCAAACTAGTTACATGTCATTAAAAATATTATCGATACTATAACTTTTATAGAATAAGATATTAATTTTATTTTTAATATTTAATGTAGTTTTGGGTCACTTGGGGACCACTCACACTTAAGATAGGTAAATTATATTAATAAAAAAATTGTCAGTGCCTAGTCATACCTGTATCTCTTTTTAATTTTAAAGGATTTTGTTTGGATTACATATTATGACATGGAAATTCAATGTTAACCTTTTAAAATCAAATTTCCTCTAATTGGCAAGTTCCCTATTGTAAATTAATTAAGGTTTTCTATTTTCGAAAAGGTTTTTCGCAAGGAAGTGGGATGGCTCATAAACGGAGACAAGATACGACAACTCACCCCGATTGCATATTCTTGCTTAATCAATTTTTTTGGCCCCCCTCTTCTCTATCTCAAGGAATTGTGTTGGTGGTTCGATTCACAATCTCAACCCTTTGAGAATATGGTATCAACTAGTCTAGTGTTGCTCGAGAAAGTGTCATTAATCTGGATAATTTAGGTTTGCAAGTATTTCCTATAGTATATGTGAAGAGTGAGAATGAGTGCCTCTAACTCTATTGCCTTTTGCGCCCACCTCCTGTAGGAATGTGCATGTTTAGTGGGAAGATGACAAGCACATTATTGGTTGAATTGTCGTTTCAAGATGACCGACTTCTGAGGGGAAGCAAAAACATATCTCTTACTTCAGAAACTCTAGGTCACTTTTTATTTGGTTATATTTATAGAACTGAGTAAGAAACCTTGGGTCACTTTTTATTTGGTTCTAATTATAGGACTGATAACAACAACGCATGGATGGTGGAAAACGACACAAAAACGACCCATAACTAATAAAATAACATAAATGGATTTTGGGACGAGCGGAGAAGATAATTTGGTTTTATCCAGTCGTTATGTCGCTATGCTCAGATTCTATACATCGCCATGTCGACGAAAAAATAGAAGAAATAAAATGAAGGGTAAGGAGCAAGGCAATTACAAAGTAAGAATCATTTGAATACACTCTTTCATATGGTTCTTTTCTCTTCAATTTTTGCAATTTGGTTGAAGGAATTGAAATCGGGTTTGATTTTCCTTTGTTGGAAAGGCAGAGGAGGAAAAGGCACAAAATAACAAAAAAATTCTCACACATAATAACATGAGCCACTTCTCTTCTATTGATCAACCAAACTTGATTTGACTTCACTCAAAGTCACTCGACTTGACTCAGTTAACCGAGTCTCCAATTTTAGCCAACTCTGGCATGATGGAGTAATTACAATTTCCAACACCCCCCTTAATTATGACCGTATGACTCAACATAACTCAAAGTTGACTCAACATGACTCAACTATGCTTACCAGGCTTACAATAAAACTTGACTCAATCACCACTCAAATATGTTTGTTGGTCTATGTCTCAACTAGACTTACAATGACTCAAAAATTTTACAATTTCGCATTTTCTTTTTCTCTTCTTCCAAATTCTATATCCCTGAAATTGCTTCATTCTCTCTTGCATGTTCTTACTGTAGGCTCCATATTTCTTTACTTGTTTCCATTACAATTTTTATTTCACTTGTCTTGAATTTGTACTGAAAAACAATTTGATTATGTCTTCTACAACTTCCTTTTCAAAGATTCATTTAACTATGGACTGCTTCCACAACTTTTCATCTTCAAACTGCCTTCTTTGCGCTTCTTCTTATGCTTCATATTCCTGACTTTATTTCTGCCATATTTCTTGATAGCATAATCTTATCTCTTCTTGATTCCATTGCTGAAAAATGGTTTCAATGCATTCATATTTGTCTTTAGAAACATCCATGTCCTTTCCTGCATCCTATTCTTGATATTCTATTTTAGCTGGGCTGCTATCCTCTTTACCTGAACACTCAAAATTAATGTTAAAAATATCTTCATTATGCTCTTCAGTGAGAGCTTCCCGCTCTACCTTTTTCTTCTATGCCTTCTTTTGTTCTGTCATTGCATCATAATTTTCATTTTCTTCCCTTTTACCAACCTCTGCTGCTACAAACATGTTGTCTTCCATTTTGATTCCAGACACAAGTGGGCTTTTCTCACCAAGTAACAATATATCAATATGTTCTTTCTGTTGCATCATGTGCAACCACTCATCACCAGTTAATGATTCTTCATCAAATTTAACATCAAAAATTCCAATTGTTGGATCCACCAAACCACTTACTGCTCTATTGATAGATTTATCTATGCCAAAATCAGTCTTTTCTTATTCACACACTGCTTCATGAACAGTTCCAACAACTTCATAACTTGTTGCTACAATGGCAGCTTCAACCTTCAATTATTTATCAAACATGGTACTTACCATATTTTCACAATCCATCCATATTTCTCATTGACGATTACAAACCCATAAGCTACAACTGGATTCACCAATCCACATCTCACTTTGCCATCATCATCCACCTGTTTTGTCATAGTGGGATTCACCATCATCTGCACCATCGAAGTTACAGTGGAGTCCTTGAACATTTATATGCTCTTTCTTTGTTTCACACACAAAGGCTTCAACTTCTCTCTCTATGATATTTGCTGCATCTTCTTCATCCATATGTATGTCTGCATAATGGGTTTCATTTTTATAGTGTTCATGATCATCATCCACGTTTGAGTGGGATTCTCCAAGCTCTATTGTCCTCCTATAGTCTTTCTTATCTACTCTCAAATCTACGGCTGACTTCTCTTCCTGTGACATAACCTGTTGTTGCATGTCACTCCCCCCTGCACCAAATTCTTCTTCCAAGATATTCCATGCTTCCTTAGAAGTTGTAGATTTTTCTACCTTGTACAAGAACTTCTCATCCAATGTTTTTTTTTATAAAATTAAATGCTAAAGCATCACATACTTCATCATATGGGTTATTAGACTCGTACTCAATTAACTCTTTAGCTCATAGAAAAGTTAGCATTTTGATAACCCAAAATTCAAAATATTCACCAATAAACTTAGGAGGTGGTAGCAGATCAAAGCTACACCAATCACCCTTGATCTCTTCTTCATCTTCTGTTGGACTTCCTAGTTCCTCGGCAGTGGCTTGAACCTTTCTAAATATGGAAACACTCTCTGCCTCTTTTCTTCAATTTCTTTGTTTAATCTTCTTCAGTCGTGCTTTGCAACCCATGTCTATTGTATTTCCTATGTCTTATAGCTGCTTTCATGATTGCATGGAGCTACCTTCTATATTGCGCCCCACCACCCCCCCCAATATATATACATACATATATATAATATATATATATATATATATATATATATATATATATATATATATATAATCTATATATATATATTATTTATATATATATATATATAGTAATTTATTAAATATCATAATTTTTAATATGCACCCCATAAGGCACAATCTTCACCCAAAACATATGCACCTTAATAATTTCAAACTCTTCAAACTTCAAAGCGCTATGGCTCTTTAAACTTTAAAAAACCCTTAACACTTGGTCACACGACTTTAAAGAATAAACCTTTTGGAATGAACTTTATTTAAACCATGAACCTTTTAAAAGACTTCAATCTACTTCAACCTCAAATAAAATATCGTTCCTTTCAAATTTTGACCTTAGGAATATTTTTTCTCAAGTTACCTTAAAAATGGATTTCTACATTCTAGATGAGATGCATGGGTACCCTTTTGAATTTTCATACTATATAAACTTCCAAACTTGTAATATTCATCTACAGACTCAGGTGGGTTTGGGGGCTGCTCCTTTTGAACAACGAATGACTTTCCACTATGCCATGACACTCGAAACAATTGGTGGCTAGTTAAAGTCAAAGAGAATGATTGCGCGACTGAGGGTTGTGGCAACTCTCAACTGAGTCTCCTCACAACTTTTTTAATGAATAATAAACAATTAATTTTCTCTATAGACTGTGGTTAGACTTCTCTGATACACACAGCCCTTCTTAGCTCCTTCTTGACTTGGCTCTGATAACAATTTGTTGGAAAGGTAGATGAGGAAAAGGCACGAAATAACACAAAAATTCACACACACAATAACACGAGCTACTACTCTTCTATTGATAAAAAAAAACTTGATTTGACTTAACTCAAAATCACTCGAATTGACTCAGTTAACTGACTCTCCAAATTTAGCCAACTCTTGCATGCGATCGTAATTACAGTTTCCAACATCCTTGTCATCAAACCGACTACCTTCGAGGGTGATGTGGTGTGCATTTTTAAAAGAAAATGGGATCAACCACGAGTTATGGATAAGAGAATCAAATGAACTACTCAAAAACACTTATATAAGAAGTTAGGTATTTCATGGGAATGCATCGATATCTTCTCCATAATCTTGGTAGGTTTCGTTACGCTCCTTTAAGTTGGGGAGTTAGATAGATCTGTTGGATACCCTACCAACAAATAGGAGATCAACCGGGAATCTCACATAGACAACCACTTAGGTCGATCACAGATAGGACATGCAACTTCCTCAAGATGTATAGTAGTCCACACACAACCTTTGTTTCTCTTTTATAAGTTCATTTGTAAGGTTTTGTGCCAAAGCTGAGGAAATCAGAAATATATAGTTGAGATAAGTGTTGATTTCTGATATGAAAACAAAAATATTGTCATAGGTTTGTGTGACCAAAAAATTCTACTGGAAGGAATTAATGTCCCTATCTGATAGGTAGCGAAGGATTATCTAGAGTCAATTCCTAGTGACATGAGTTGTTGTTATGCCCATACTGATTGGAATCAAGGAAAGTGGAATTGATTAATGGCCGTTAAAGAGGTGTATTTTTATGCTTATTGGAGGTATTTTTATGTTTATTGGAGATTTTGTGTATCCAATTTATTTAGGGCAAAGTATTCAATAGTATTATCAAAACACAATGAATTTATAACTTTGATTTTATTTTGCTATAAATGAATATTTAAATTGGCAATCAATTTTATTTGTATGTATTGAATATCCAAATCTATTAACATTAAGGTCCTACATAGTTGGGATGTTAACTTTGATTTATATTGGTTAGATGCCTTAATTTGTTATTAATATAAGATAACCTAAAATTAGAAGCTAAAGAGAAGTAAGTTAGTGGTTATAAGAAATCAATGTTGTTGATTACAAGAAATAAGAGAACAAGGAAAAAGAATAAACAAAGCATCACAAAGTCAGGATGTTAACTTCACAAGGATTCAGAAAAGAAGGTACCTTCTTTGATGTTGAAACCCATAATGCCCCACCCTCCATTAACGATCGCTAGATAGTATAAATTACTGTCACATAAAACCATCCGCATTCCCATTCCTGCCCACATTACGCACACATTCTCTGGCAGTTGTCCTGCAATTCTCCATGACTTGTCATTGGAATCATATATCTCCATTATATCGCCACTCTTGCCACACGTCGGACCTGGTGCCACCACTTTGTATGTCTTTGTTGTTGTCATCCCCTTCCATGATCCCCGAGGGTCTAGCAAAGAGTGTGGATGAGATGAGAGGAAGCGCTAAGGACGTTTTTGTGAGACGATTTAAAACAAAAAGCACTAGAAAGATTCCTAGCAAGAGCAAGCCTGTTGTAGATCCATGGAAATCAATATGAATTCCCTTTTGTTTCGGGAAAGAAAGGGAGAGGGAAGAAGTCTTCTTCCAAGTGTGGGTGGGTGAAGAAGGAGTAAGCTAGATAACCAACCATTTGAGATTTTCCATTCTGTATAATGAGACATGGCATGCTATTGAAAGGTGATTGTTTCCATTTAGTTTTGAATTTGGTTGATGAAATCAAAGCATTCCACTCTTTGCATACACTGCGAAATCTACAGAGACATTCTAGGGGAAGACACCCTAGTATATTGTGTTTCAAATGGTCAGGAAACTCCGAGATATCAGAGTACTTCATCAGTTTAGCCATTGAATCCAATGAAGATACCACGATGGGGGCATTACACCAATCTCCTTCCACCCACATTAAAGGTTACAAGTCAATGCCCCATAATGGGACATCATTCCGTATAAATTCAATATGGCCAGTGGATGCTTATTAGTGCTGGATGGGCCAGTGAAGACTCGATGGAGACAATGACTCATCTAGTGCTTGTTGAGTAAGTTGGTAAACCTCTAAGTGCTTGCTAGAGAGGTGATAAACCACTAGAGCTTTTTGAATGGGTTGATAAACCATTGGGGTGCTAGTTGGAAGGCTAATAAACCACTATGTAGGCTTAGACACTGAGGTGATTGTTGAAAAGGGTCGATAAACCACTAAGTGCTTGCCTTGGATGATTATAAACCATTTAAGTGCTTACCAAGTAAGCTGATAAACCATCTGGATAGTGGGATATAGACTCCTGTAGTGCTTTACTTGAAAATACAACTGATAAACCATCCATAGAGTGATATCAATCTCCTAGATTGAACAAAAAATTCACTCAACATTAGATGAATCCTTGTGATATATTTTTGAGAGGTAGAAGAGTCACTTTGGTGCCTACTACATGAGGCAATTACTAAAACACTTAGATAATTCACTCCCTCTCTGGCCTAGTTCACTTTTTATTGGTGTGAAAATCCCTTGAGAAATTAACTCCGTAGACTTTGAATTTGGCTTCTGGGTGGTGAACTGGCCAAAATACTATAGTGTAGCTGGCCTAAGGTTGTGTGGAAAGTCTAAGTCCCTCCATTAGTTATAATCTATTCAAGTTAATTAGATAAGTGTACTTACTTGTGTATATACTTGTGCTATGAATGATTGCGCCAATAGGCTCTCTCCAACCTAGTATGATAGAGATGTTGTACTAATGCAACGTCTTGTTTAACATTTTGAATCAATTAAATTACACAAAAATAAAATAAATTAATTAATAATTATAATTAATAAGTAAACCAACCTAGATCCATCTTAACTTCGTATCTACCAAGCATCAAGAGGGATCAAATCTCTTTATCCACACAATTTCATATCACATATTAGACATTATTAACCAACATAGATCCATCTTTTATCCCTCTCAATGCTTGGTGCATACAAGAGTTAAGATGGATCTACGTTGGTTAATAATGTCTAATATGTAATGTGAAATTGTGTGGATTAACACTAAGAATGGAGGAACATTGATATTCCTTTTGTAGAAATTTCACCATAGATTAAACTGATTATGTAATGTACTAAAGTAAAATACCTAATCTACTTCTACAATCAAATTTGCGGAAGCTTAATTGATTTTGAGCAAGATCAAATAGAACACATATAACAGAGAAGAAGATTCAATCACACATGAAACACAGAAGAATACTCTGGGGAAAGCCTCAGCTAAAAACCCTGCTATATGTATTATCATACAAGTGGAGATATCTCAGGAATACAAAAAGCTTTAGCTCACAACCTATCCAACTCTCAGTACAATCCCTCACTGCTGCTCATAGACAGAATAGACAACACATATGCCTTCCTTTAGTCCTCCAAGCTTCCTATTTCCTTGTGCATTTTCTCCTAGTTCCTCAAGCTGCCACCTGTGTGTAATAATTCCTCACACACTACTCTAACCTCTGAAATAATTGCACAATCCTGAAGGAGTGAATTCCTTCTGCATGGATGAGTTTCCTTTATAGGAAAATTCCTCCAACTAATAGTACACTATCCCTTCCTTTAATCTCAACTGGCTCTTTCTTTGAACTGACATGCATGAGTTATTTATGAGAGAATATTCAGTTATCTGGAGAACACTAGTTGCATGCATACATGCATGCATTAACTAACTGAACTCACAATTAGTTCCTCCAACTTTTTGGAACTAATTTAACTGGACTTAACTCAGTTAACTGAGCGAACTAATTACAACTCAAATAAAACTCATCCTTATCTCCTTAATTAAGGGATAACTTCCTCAATTAAAGGGATAACTGTTGCATGCCTTCACATAGACTTCATGTTTGATTTTCTCGAACTAATTAACTCAAGATGAATTAATCAATTATTTTTCAAACATCTCCTGAGACCAAATTCGAATTTTAATTCAGGGAATTATTAAAATTGGAATATATCCTGAAATGCTATCTATAGCAATGCTATTTTTAGCATTTCTATTTTATCATTCATTGTTGCTATTTTCAACACTGGTACCTGAAATGCTATTTATAGCATTTATATTTTTAGTATTTCTTTTTTCTATTTTCAACACTCCCTCTCAACAAGAAAGACATTCAACTCGAACCCAATCCTGAACCTTTGGAATGTTCTACATGCAGTACTTCTCTCAAGTGTTGTTGCTCCAGCAACTCCAGAAACAAAAATATACAACCTGAATTAGAATGATGCCTCTGTCATCAAAGTCTCTGACTGGTATTGCCTCTGTCGACTAAAAACTATACACCTCTATGCCCTTCAGTATCTGACTGCGCTAGCCTCTGTCACATTGATCTCTGACTGCATCAATTACATTGATTCCTTCCGCTGCATCCATGCTGTTGTTGGTCCTATCTCCCAGCACTGCATCCACACTGCACCTTCTCTCATCATGTTGCATCGTGCTACCCACTGCTGCACTGCGCCTCAATTACTGAGAAGTAAGTAACTGATCTCCCAACTGACCTCCCTATTGGGCTAGAAACACCCTCTGATGCTGAAGCTTCCTCTGCCACTCCATCTGCATATGTTTCTACCCACTTATCCAGCCCTGCTACTCCTCGTCGGGGTTCCTGTAGCAAGGCATAATCAAAGAGGTTGGGTACCTCAAGGATCCTACCCTTATTTCAGCCTTCTTCGGACTATCAATTCACATCGCCCCACCTCACACCTAGAGGAATGGATGCATGTGATTCCTCTGTCCACTTGGATCGAAATTTCCCCCTACTGGAGGTCTTTGCATGAGTGGATGCCTTCACTCGGTCTCCTCTTGACTTCTCCAGTTATGGCTGATCCACAACCTCCTGAAGCTTCTTCACCAATTGTGGCTCCTCCACAATTTTCTAAGACTTCTTCTAGTGTTGCATGTTGAGAGGTAATGTACTCTCCCTCTCAACCACCAAGTCTCCAACATTTGCCTTGCTCCTCAAGGCTTTGCATGCATCTTAAACCTCAAGAGCATACAGGT